>JAEPRB010000037.1:0-235183 GCA_016758965.1 Circinella minor
AGTATGATAAGGGATATTATTTGGCAGATGGGATCTACCCGAGCTGGGCAACATTAATCAAGACCATTAGACATCCAGTAAGCAGAATTCATAAGGTACATATCACTTTATTAATTATAAAACCCTATTATAATTACTCTACCAGTTTTCGTTATTACCTTGATAAAAAATTACTTATGATAAAGAAGAAAAAATGAAGTAGTGCACACGGTATTTTTTTGTTAAATGAAACTCATCACGTTCTTAATCTACTAGGTATTTGCTAAACGCCAAGAATCAGTCTGTAAGGATATTGAGCATGCTTTTGGTGTCCTTCAGCAGCGTTTTGCAATCATACGTAAGCCTGGACGTCCATGGCATGTATCTACACTTTCAAATATCATCAAAGCATGTATCATCATGCACAATATGATCGTTGAGGATGGACGTGAGGGATATAGCAAGCAGATTCCACTGGATTATGACAATTGCTCATTTACTGTTTCACCATTCATCCAGCATGGTGGACAAATAGATGAAATAATGCATCGTCAACGTTAAAGGTGTATCCTTGATAAAAATCCCCATAATAGACTAACTAAAGATCTCATTGAAAATATCTGGCGACTCTATGCTCATGGCGATGATGATGATGATGAATAACTACTTACCTACTATATAATATTGACAAATAAATTTATTATTGTTTTTCTTCCTCTCCTCCTTCCTCTTCCTCTTCTTCCTCTCCGTCCCCCTCTTCTTCTTCTTCTTCCTCTCTGTCCCCCTCTTCTTCTTCGTCTTCGCCTTCTACATTCACCATTTCCTTTTGTTTCTTCTTCGGCAACTCCATTTCCTCTTTCAATTCGTCCAGAATATGCCTTTGCATGATCTGATAGTATTCTTGTTGTTGATCACTGAGACCATGCAAATTAACCTTCATGATTTCGTGCTTCGCCATAAGCATTTCGCTTTGCGCACTCATCAAAATGGCTTTGGCACGATCACGGTCGATTTCTTGCTGGATTCTTACCATTTCCAAAGCCTGCGCCTCAGCTGATTCTTTGTCATTAGCCCGGCGCTTTTCTTTGTTTTCTTTGGCTTTGTGTTTGCCAGTGGGCCTTTTTGTGGTTCCATCCACAGCCTCCGCCTCGTTGTTTGGTTTAGGAACCTGGGGCTTCCATTTGGGCTCTTCTTTCAGTATGTCCCACACATGCTTCAATCCAAAGTTTTTGCCACTATTGGGGGGACGGAAGTCAACATACTTTTCACAGGCCTGTTCATACTATATGTCATTGTTAGTTGCCTGCTAACTTTAGTTGCTGAAGTTTTTATATAGAGGTAAAATTAGCTCACCATATCATTGTCATTTTCACCACTATGTGGCTGGGCCATCACCTTTGTGTAATTCGCAGAGAAATATTGACACTTCGATGAAATAGAATTGAATCTTGATTTCAACGAAGTGGTATCCTGGGATTGCAGATCTCCAGTTTTCATAATGAATGTGGATTTAATTAAAGACCACATGGTTTCATCACTCATGTCATCTCCTACTTCTGGCTAGGTGGTGACGCCAAGATACGCTTCAACAAGCCTAATGTCTTCAGCTTTGGTAAAACCTTTACCTTTCTTCTTGCGTTGAGTGTTAGTACCAGAAACAATGGTAGGAGTAGTAGTTGGAGTGGTAGGCATATTTTTTTCTTTGATGATGAGGGTGTAGAATGAAAGTTTTTACTATTCTGCAGTAATTTTTATTTTGAATTCAAACAGCTGTGAAATTTCACAATTCTCAAGAAAAACGTTAATCGGTTGTTATATATAACATTTTGGTAACAGCACCGCTGCATGGGGTAGCTGTTATGTGAGCTGTTAAATTCAACATAACAGTGGGTGTAACAGCACCGCTGCGGCTGGTCTTAGTACCTTACATTTATATTTCGCAGACTAAAGAATACTAGAACCGATTTTTTGTACCCATTTGGAGAGGACTTAGCAATATAATTAAGTCGTTCTGATGAATCGCTTGGTTTTTTGTTTATAGAACATTATATAATAAGCTTTACTATATTAATATATATTATACATTACCTTACCACGATCAAACATTACAACCATTACACTCTAGACTCCAGCATTCTTTTCTCTCAGAATATCTCTCTTTTAATTCTAACGTTCAACACCGTATAGCACAATACTTCATAATAAACAAAGTATATCTTAGCACCTTTATTTTCTCTATAACCTGCCACAATACTCTATCATTATATAATGTTAAATAGTTAATTCTAAGATAATGAACTTCACTGTTGCTACCTTTTTACACTATGTGTGTTATATCAATCAAAATTTGAACAAAATAAAAGTGATGTAAAGAAGTCAATGACACCCAAAAGAACAAAATTGAACTGAAGTTTATTAAAACAAATAGTATCTTTATTTATATGTAATTCTTACTATTAATGGGATATATCAATATGCATTGCCTATCAATGAGTTCTGCACAATTGAGGTAGCCCATCAGACATACTGAACCTGAACTGATAGAGCACTATGGGCAACTTGCGCAGATATCGCAGATTTATTGCAGATATCGAAGTTTATGATTGAAATTTAAAACAGAGATTTCTTATTTGAGATATCTGTGTAACCTAACTAGACCAATAAAAGCTATTGTATATTGTATATTTATAGATTATTTTTATTAAAAAAAACATTAACGATTGGATGGGGGGATCTTGCTTTTCCCTTTTTGGGTCAATGAGATTGAGTGGTAGAGGTAGATGAGGTGGATGATGATGGTGATGGTGGGGGACGAGTAGCAGGAATGATAGAGGGGCGGCGGTTATCTTGATACAAATCAAGTTGTTGTTATGGTGGTCAGCGTGAGGAAGAAGAGGAGGAGGAGGAGGAAACAACAGCAGCATGTAAAGAAGAAGGAACAGAGAAGACGACCGGATCTGTGTGCGAAACAGTCGAGCTATAAGCATAATAATATTTATATTTTAGTCCATCATATAATACTCTACACTATTCTTATAATACATTTTTAATCCACCTTGTGCCAGCAGCCTGACTGTGCCCATCAATGGATTGATCCCTATGTACGCAATAATTAAATTAATTGTTAGTGAATAAGTAAAAATATAATAGTGATATCCTAAGGGTACTGTGAAATTTTGTGCAGATTTGGGGATTTTCGTGTGGAAATTGAGGCTTTTTCGTGTAGCGCCACGTTACACTGCATATTTGTACTGTAAATTTGAATTTTGTGCAGTATTTTTTCGTGCAGATTATATTTATAGTGTATTTTTTGTGTAGTTTTATCATATATGCATTTTTTGTGTAGTGATTTTTTGTGCAGTTTACAACTTTTTAAAAATCTTTATATAAATTTTGTGTAGATTACTTACAGATCCTTTTAACAATATCACACAAGGTAGTTTTTATAATTTTGATACAAATACTTATCCACAATGTCTGTGTATTTAGATTATCAATAAAATATAGATGTCTTTTTGACACTTTTAATAATTTATGATGTATTTATATTAGGAAAGATATAATTTAATTGGAATGTAAATAAATCTAGTAGAAAAAAAAAGATACTCTATATATATAGATATATATTCTTAGCTATACTAATAATAAAAGCTATCAAAGGTTATGAGTTGATGTTTGATGTCAAGTTTATTATTATGTGTAATATAAATTATTTGATATGTAAGAATTTCTAATTTAACTCCATAAGAATTGTTGTGATTTATTTTTTTATGCGTATATTATTTATATAAAGAAAATTAGTATATAAATAATATAATTTATAACTAATTTTTTTTTTTACCAACTAGGTATCTTTATTTGTATACGTAAATATTTTTGACATACATTTTATTATTATATCGCATTGATCATACACGTACTGTAATTATGAATTTAGTGACAACTAGTGTTAATCAAATTCTGTAGCTTTAAATAGTTATTTATGTATATATTTATTAAAGATATGGGCGTAAATAAGATAATAATATTTCAATAGTATGTAATGAAGGAAAAAGAAAACAAAAAAGAAAAATTATAGATGAGAATTAGATATTAAAAGATAAAAGAAAGAACAAAAAAAAAGGTTAATAAGGTAATGGGGTGATAGAATCGTTGTAAAGTTCAAGCCAGCCTGCCTTGACATGTAGATCATTAATTTTGTCAATGTAATTGGGGTCAAGAGGGGGCCATGTAAAAGCTTTGGAGTAAACCTTGCAATTATTGTTATGAATAAACTGAACATCAAGAATGTAGTTTCCTTTCAGATATAATATGTAAGGATCGGGAAGATTATCTGATTCATTGAGGCCTCTTGGGTCAGATAGAAATGGTAAATAGGTACAATCTTGAAAGCCGGTGTCAGAATATATACAGTGAGTATTCGCTAAACCGGTATTCGTTAAACCGGTATTTCGCTAAACCGGTGGTGTCTCTCAATTATTTTTTATATACTTAGTAAAATACCGGTGATTCCCTAAACCGGTATCCGGTGAATCTTTCCAAATATTTACTGGAGTTATATTAGTCTTTTTTCCTTATATATATATGTGTGTGTGTTTATATAAATAATATTAATTTTTTTATTGGTTCTGTGATCAAATCGGATAACATTTTTATTGTTATTATTAGATTTAATTGGTAAAATCAGTGATTCGAGCTTGCTTATATGTCATCTCAGCTCTTTCCTTTGTTTCTTCTAGAAGCTTAATTTTTTTTCGCACCAAGTAAGAAATATCCAGATCGTCCTTGTCATCTAGGGAAAGTCTATCAACAAATTGCTAGTAGCAATGCCTTTTTTCTGCCAATTTGATACGGAGACTTTCTTCTACTTGCTTATAAAAGAACCCTGTCTCATCAATATTATAGATGCGTTCAGGTGGAAACTCAGAAATCTTCGCTTTCACAGCATTGAATTTGTCTTGAATGTTATCAGCATTAATCTCCACCTCTCCAGATTCACCATGGATACGACGAGATTTAAAACCATATCGCCTCATAAACTTAGTTAACCAGCCATTGGAAAACTGGAAATCCTCCGGTACTTCAAGCTGGCGACGCCTACACTGGATTTTGGCTTGGTGAATAATGCTCGCCATGGAGATAGGTTGGCTTGCATTAGCCATATCAGTGTACTGAGCAAGTAACAATTTAAGTTCTAGGAGTGCAGGTTCTCGAATTTTTTTTTGGCATTAAGACGGTGTTCAGTCATTGTCATATATTCTTCTTCTTTCTTCAAAATATCACTTATAGTTTGTTGACCAGGTAATTTATCCAGCTTAAATTTGTCTTTAGTCCATCGAGCAAGTCCAGATTGAGTTATTTTTTCCCTTTGCTTTCTCAAGCAAATAGCAAGTTTTTGGCGGTTTGTCAATGCAGATTTTTTGCCTACTGTTGATAATAATTAATAGTAGATAATTGAATACAGTAAAGTAAGAATAAAATAAAAGAATAAAAACGATCTTTATTAAACAAAATGTCATCTTTTTTTTTATATAATATAGCTTAATTTAATTATAGTTATTCGTCCAGTATATTCTACATATTACTATCGACTGAGTTTCAATTCGCTAAACCGGTAATTCGCTAAACCGGTACCAATCCTCACATATATTGGGTACCGGTTTAGCGAAGGCTCACTGTAATGACTGGTACATTACATACTTCAGCAAGAAGTTGACTGCATGAATCGAGCCGGAAATAGTTGTCAGAACTAATATTCCAATCACCACGCAGCTTTAGAATTTCCATGAGTTCATAAACTTCTTGAGAGCCAAAAATAGTATTGAAATAATCTATTTCTTGAAGAAGTTTTACTTCCATTCCTTCTTTGATCTTTTTCCAAGCTGATTCATCATCATAAAGATTATATACTGCTGCCCGCCAACCACAATTACCATCACTCGCAGGACTGTACAGACCAGATATTTCACCTGCTTCTGAAGGGAAGTTTAGTTGTCTTGTAAGATCATTGGGGCTCCTTGGTAACAAACGTATTTCACGAAATAGCTTTTCTCTTTCAGGATCTTGAACAACTTGATCATTAATATTGGATGATGAACTAAAAAAAAAGTGAAGTTAATTTACTAATCAATATACATATATACAACTTCCTAATATCAATTAAAATATACCTAAAACTATCTCTTTATTTTCTTTTTTCAAGGCGAGCATGGCTTTTGGCTTTTACAGCTTTCTTTACTTTGTTTCTTGCAATTTCACGTTTTTAGCAAGTGTGTTTCGTCTATTTTTTGCCTCTTCTCGCTTTTTTCTACTGCTGTGCCTTCATTTGGTACTTCTTTTGCTCTTTTTTTAATTTGTCTTTTTTCTTTTATTATACTATCTTCTTGATCATCCTCTGAATCTTGTATTTTTTTGTTTTTATTTTGGACCGCTTCTTTTATTAACTGTTCATTATCCATGTCACTATCACTATCAGTTTCCATTCTACTTCTGTTGTTGTCCTCATAACCAATAATATCAGTATTATACATGCTGTTATTATTACTGTTGCTGCTATTGTTATTGTCATAGTTGTCATTGTTATCACTATTGTCATGGTCAGTATTATTGTCCTTGCTGTTATTATTATTGTTATTGTTGTTATTATTATTGTTCTTGCTGTTTGTACCTATAAACAATCAATACAATAATTATCAGTGGTTAGTATAGTTTTGACATACATATTTACTTATATAATATTCTAATTTATGTTAATAAAAGAATCTTAGATGACTTACTGCGTAATTTTTTTACTGTTCTTCTTTTTTTGCCAAGTAGATTAAAGTTTATTAATAGGAAAAAAAATGACTAAATGAATGCTGCGTCGAAATAAGACATATCCGCTCTAGTCGATCCTGTTAGGCAAAGTGATATGAAAAAACCTCAAGGGCAAGTAGGAAAAAAAAAGGGTTTAAAGGCAATAATAGAAAGTATATAGTATGTAAAAAGTGAGTAAAAGCCGTCGTAGTAAATTACTAGAAGGGAGAGATAAGATTAGGTTTTTTTTTTTTCTTTTTTTTTTCTTTATATATATATATATATGTATATTATGATAGTAAGGCAGGAAAATTAAAATAAAACTAGTTTACTTCATGGTGTGGTATTACTGGAGCTGTGGTGGTGGTATCAGTGGTGTCAGTAGTTGCTGGTGCTGTAGTGCTGGTGAGAGAAAAAGGTGTAGGATCGCCGGCAGATTTGATCCAATTAAGAAAGAGCCTTCCTGGGTCGAGATCATTGCTGTTTGTAAAATCTTCATTTGGGTGGCAGTTGAAATCAATTTTATAGAGAGCTTCACATAGTTGTGGCCATATTCAATTCCAATATTGTTGGTGACGTTGTTCTTTTGGAGGTTTTTTGGGAAGCTTGTTGAGTACTAATGATATAGGGTCAATTGTGGCAGTGTCAGGTACTTCAAGAATGGCACGTAAGTGAAAGCATTTAATGAGATGGGTGGTGGTGGTGAGAGCGCCATCATGGTGACACCAGCAAGATACTGGTTTACCAGGGAGAAATCCAATGCGCCAACGAACAACGCGACTTCTTTCCTTTGTTGTTATGGGTAGCCAAAGAATGGGATCAATGCAAATATAAAGTCTACAAGCAGCCAAACGAATGTTGTTTGGTTTAGTGAGCATATTGGTGAAGTTGGTGGTGCGAAATTGAGTTGTTGCTATTTTGAGTGTATGCCGATCTGTATCCTGTCATAGTAAAGGTAAAGTATTCCAGAGATTAGATTTATGAAGAGTGTTCCACTGACTATCTCTTGTTGTAACAAGGTGTGGTCAAAGTTGATGAAGTAAGGTGTCAGATGGAAGATCATAAGCACGAACTAGTAATTTGGTCTGTAGGATTGATATTCGTTCGGCCATTGCAGGGAGACGAGTGATATGACGGATGACTTTTGTTGAAAAAGTTTTGTGTGCAACAAAGATGAGATGGAGACAGTTGTTCTGAGCTTCTTCTAAAAGCTTTGTTTGCTTGTCTGAAAACCATGTAATAGCTAAACCATATTCAAGTTTTGGATGAATAAATTGTTAATAAAGTCGAGAGAACCAGTTGGATTAACACCAATAGATCTGAAAACACGCATTACAGCAAGGGCAGAACTGCTATTTTGTTGTATTAATCTCGTCGGGTCAATGTTACCAGTATTATCAAAAGGAATACCAAGGTATTTAAATGTTGGAGCTTGTGGAATTTCCTCGCCATAAAGATAAAATGACTGGTCAGAGGTATGACTCATCATTATTACACATTTTGCAGGGTTCCAGCGGTAGCCAAGATCATAGCTATGCATTTCACATGCTTCTAGTAAAAGTGGTAATGTTGTCGCAGTGCCGATTAATGCTACGTCGTCTGCATATAGTAAGCAGTTGATTTTTTGTTTGTTGATGAGCAATTGTGGTGGTGGTAAGTCAAATGGGTCGTCGTAAGTGTTGTCAGTATCAAAAGTTGTTTCCACATCACGAAGTAAACTAGGAAGAGAATTAATGTAAATAGAGTATAAATATGGGGAGAGAACAGAGCCTTGTAAAACGCCAGTAACAGGATGGATACTATGAGAGATAGCCCCAGACAGCAGCAGCTCTATAGAAACTTCATCAAAGAGATTTTTTAGTAAAGTTATAAAAGCAGGAGGTATCAAGGAGTAAAGGGCATTCCAAACAATATTTCTATCTACTGCATTATACACTGATTTAACATCCAAAAATGCTAGTATAGGTTGCTCGCCATATAGTGATATATGTAGGTTTGATATTTCACGAAGACAAAGTGCTTGATTTAGGGAGCTGTGGTGGTGGCGAAAACTGGCTTGAGCAATATCCAGTTGAGGGCCAAGGTCAGCAAGTGGTTCTTGAATACACATTTCAAAAATCTTCCGCATAATAGAGATAAGACTAATAGGGCGGTAATTGCCAGGATTTGCAAGATCTCCTTTTTTGTATATAGGGACCACTTGTGCAAGACTCCATGCAGAAGGGGTGGCACCCCATTTCCAACATAGTCGAAATAGACCTAATAGTATTAGAGCAATCAGTTCAACAATAGGTTTAATCATTTCACCACGAAGGTGATCTGCACTGGGTGCTTTTTTTGTTGGTAATCGTTTTAGTGCTGCTATTATATCTTCTTGGGGTAAAGGAAAATCATCAAGAGAAAATGGTGGCTATTGATTGTTGTTGTCGGAGGAGCTATTGTTACCTAATCTTTTCTTCCCCCTTTTTTTTTTATTAATTTTATTATTATATATATTATCACCTTATAAATTATCAACATCAGTAATATCCCATTATTATAATTATTCAACAAATAAAGAAGTATTTATCATGAATATTGTGTTCCAATCAGACCGTACCAACTGTTAAAGATAATCAGGATAATTGCTACATGTACTCGTGAATGTTACCTAAACCAGTAAGGGGCACACATACAAGTAATTGCAACATTTACACGTAATTGCAACACTTGCAAATAACTGTAACAAGTATAAGTTACTAATACTCAAGATTCAGCCAATTAACAACTTAGGATAGATAGATAGAAATTAGTATAAATAAGAGATCTTTCTTCCTCAATTAAATCTTTAGTTCTACTAAGCTCTAATAAAATACTTAGTTCACTCACTCTTATTTTCTATTTTCACCCTACAATTGGCATTGATTTACTTTGTTGGTTATTAACTTAATCAAATTCTTTTATTCTTAAATTTTTATAAGTTAATTATTATAACTTATCCTTTTTCCTTGAGTCATATACTCGGAATTATATTACTTTTATTCATTTTTCTAACACGATACAACAGAGAGCGTATCATATGGTGCTCACTACAGGGGACGCTTTGAAACATTAAGATCATTCAATACTTAATTCCCCATAAACACACTTTTAAACCTTATAAAGGATCATTTTCCAAATTGACAAATCTTTAACAAATAAACCAAATTTTATTATCACAAATTTTTAATTAAACAATACCAACCACAAATTATCCACAACAAACCTTATCAAATAAGTCTCATATACAAACATTTACATACCCTTATTTCTAAACAAAAATGGCTATTTCCGATTCCGTTCACACTCCTACCAAATCAGACTTGGGTTCTTATTCACCTGTGTTGGCATCCAGCACCGATTCATTGAGCTATAAGCCCAGGTTAATTGATTTCTGCGGTTATGAGGGTGAAGATTTTCGTCACTTCAGAGATACTCTTGAATCATATTTCGCAATTACCAATCAAAAAAATGCAGCAAGAAAAGCTAATATTCTAAATGCGCAAGTCAGAAAGTATGCTCGTATTTTCTTATAAGGAAAGATCTGTGCAACTCCCGCTCTTAGTGTCGATTATGACGAATTAATTAAACTTCTAGAAGAAGAATACGCTACCGAAGATGTTATTAAATACTATAAAGATGCATTCGATCAACTGTTGCAAGGAGAGGATGAACCCCCTCGAATGTTCTTGGGTCGCATTCAGCAAGCAGCCGACCTGGCAGAACTATCCAATAAAGCAGGCGAAGCTCTAATTGAAGCAAAATTCAAATCAGGATTATTACCACGTATAAAAAAACATTGTTATATGATGGGAGCAAAATCATTCAATGACTACAAACAATTTGCCTATGGTTTTTGGAAAGGACAACATGGTGTTACATTATATCTGCAAGACAATCCGTTTATACCACAAAAAGCCGAAGAAAGAATTTCAACTGCTTGGGTAAATAGAAATGACCCATCCAAAGAAACTATCAAAAAAGCTCGTTTGCGTGCATTTCATCCACCTGACTTGAATACAAAATCTGGTTCTGATTCCCCATCCATCGATGTATTAACCAAGCAAATGCAAAATCTGGAATTATATCAACATGAATCCGATCCTACTCATAACGATTATCAAAATAATTCTTCCTATGATTTAGAAAGGTTGCTGCGACGATTAATTCAAGAAGAAATAAAAAGAATTACCCAAACTACAAATCCTTACAATAACAAATGGGATCGTAATAATAACAATGGTTATCATAATAATCAATACCGAAATAATAATCCTTACCAGTCGCATGGGAATAATAGGGGAAACGACAATCAATATCAAAATAATAATCCTTACCAGCCATACGGGAATAATAGGGGAAATGATAATCAACAAAACAGAAGGTTTGGAGAAAGTAGACTGGGAGAAAGCAGGCTCCGCAATAATGAAAATAATGAGCCAGCCTACCGAAAAACTAACCCTACAAGGCCAAACTCGCCTTCTGTTACTTTAGCCGTCATGGAAGAAAAGGATACTGTTTATGAAGAGATGCCATTTGATTTCAATTTGATTAATCAGGAGTTCGAAGACGAATATATTTATGATAATGAAGAGGACTATAACACTAATGAATATTATGATATCAGAGATGATAATGATTATTATGACGATGACCTACAAATACACGAAGAAAATTTTGATGAGTTATATGCCGCCCAACAGCGTGCACCATTACCAAGAACTCGACAATTAAGACCTCGAAATGAAACAGGTAAGGTAAATAAAATAAACTCACAAAAGAAAGTAGATTTTGTAAACCCTCCAGTTCGTCATAAGTCAAGAAAACAAAAACAAGCCACGCAACTCCAAGACAATCATATAAATTCCCAAACATACCAAGAGAAGAGAAACGGTGCAGCATCGACTTTACAAAACGTTGAACCAACTACAATTCCCAACATCGAAAACTTACTATTACCACCTCCACCACTACCCACAATGGGTTTGGCATCTACCTTCGGAGAATCGAGTTTAAATAAAGCACAAAATATTACTGGAAACCAATGGACAGAGATACGAAATAACAATGATATGGATATTGACTCGCCTCCAAACGAAAAAGAAACAAAAAAGTTAAACAAAAAATTTCCTCAACCCCCTTTAAACTCTTTCAACAAAACCAAAAAATTTAACATTTACAAAACCCAAACAATCGGGTACAGTTACACAAAAAGATAATAAAACTACTATACAGAAAAATACAAAAAAAATGACAGACATAACAAAAAGTATTATAAGGAAGGAACCTTATAACGTCTCGACCGATATCTTAAACTGAACTGCCGATATTAGTTTTGGACAACTTTTACGTTTGGCTCCATCCCTTTGTCATCAATTCTCTAGTACTTGTAAGACAGCTCGAACTCTTGCAGTTTTGGATGATTACCCAAAACACTTTCACCACACAACAGCTTTATACGCCATATTTACTTTATATACAACTCCTATACATACCTTGATTGACAGTGGTGCCTCGAAAACGTGTATGTCACAGAAGTTAGCTCAGCAACTTAAATTAAAAATACATGAACCTTCATCAGCAGTTTTCATGTCAGGAAATGGTGATAGGCACGCTTCATTGGGTATTATCAACAATGTTCCATTAAAACCTAACGATACAGACCCTGTGCCGATATCAATTGAATTACTACCAACTTCACCAGCCGATATTATAATTGGAAACGATTGGCTCAAAATTGCTTGTGCAAAAATAGATTATCAAACCAGAAAATTGTGGATCAACCATGGAAAAATAAGATCAATTCCCATTTCTTATGAACGAAAAACAGAAGAATCATTAGGACCAAGATCCAATAGTAGCATATCAATAGATGATCAGGCGTCAGACTTATCCGAAGAAGAATCCAGTGAAGGATCCGAAACCGAGTCTTTATCAGACGACAGTTCTACCGATTCCGATATTACATGTCCTATATTGGAGGAAATGCTTGCTAACGAATATTGGTTTGAAGATGAACGCTATCCAATGATTGAAACTTCACATCCATTAGAATTAGATTTACACGAAGATATATTACAAGTCATAACTAGATAAACAATAACAATAACAATATCTTCTTACCAAACATACGAAATTACAGTTCCACATAAATGTAGATCTGCCAATACATTTATATTCGAATTAACGGCATCACTTCCAAATTTTATTGAAGTCTACTGTGGGATATTATACCCATCCGCTTTGACATACTGCTTTACTATTATCAACATGTCCGAAAAAGAGGAATATGTAATAAAACCTGGTATACTATTAGGAGAATTAATACCAATTACATCAGATACCCAAGGGTACGAACTATCGCAAGATGATGGAAAGCGATTCCTCAATAATATTCCTCGCATACAGAAGCCTCTTTCAAAATCCCAACTTGACCAAATAGAAGTTGGAGATCTAGAAAACAATTTGAAACAAGAATTTCTTATGCTTATAAGACAATATCAAGATATATTTGATTGGGATAAACAAACTATAGGGTGCACTAACAGAATCAGTCATGAAATCATAACAGAAGACATTGCTCCTATCCGTCAGCGTGCTTATCGTATGAGTCCAATTGAACTTGAATATTTAAAAAAGGAATTAGACCGTTTTTGCAAGATGGGTATTATTTGACCTTCTTGTAGTCCTTGGGCCTCACCCATATTAATGGTCTGAAAAAAGAAATACAATAATAATCTCCAGGAAGATAATAAAGTCGTTAAAAACAACAATAACACAGACTAGCAGCAAAACGATAAATAAATAACAACACTTGCATATAGTAACACTATATTAAATCATAGATCCCACAAAATCATCTTTACTACAATATTATTTAGAGACCTTAGAATACCCATCAGGTATTACTCGACAGCAACAGCGATATTTGGACACACAAAGCAAACATTATTTTGTGTATAATAATCGACTTTATCGAAGATATAAAGATAATAATCTGCGTCTAGTGTTAAATAAAGCAGAATCAGATAATGCTATTTGGACTTACCATTTTCATCCAATGGGTGGTCACTTTGCATTCCACAATACATATCATAAAATAGCTAAACATTATTATTGGGAAAGCATGAAGCAAGACATACAGAATATTATTTCCTGATGTGATCGTTGTCAAAAACAGGGAAAACCAATTCTGAACGAATTAGTACATTCTATACCTGTAAAACCAGAACCATGGTATCAAATCGTCATGGATATCAAACACTTTCGACCATCCCGGTCGGGTAACCGATATGTTATTGTCGCTATTGATTATTTTACAAAATGGGTAGAAGCAAAAGCCCTTTGATACGCAAATGCAACAGAAGTAGCCCTTTTTTTATATGAAGATGTAATTTGTCGACATAGATGTCCAGCTATTGTAATTAATGATAATGGACTGCCTTTTGCAAACAAATTGGTTGAAGAAGTCTGTAATCAATTTTCCATAGAACGGCGCAGGGGAAGTCCCTACAGAAACCAAACACAAGGTCTAGTAGAGCGTTTCAACAGAAGTCTTGGACAGATGCTTAAGAAAAGACCAAAACATGAAAAAGATAACTGGTGTTCATACCTTCCAGCTGCACTATTCGCATATCATACTATAATACAAGAAACAACAAAACAAACGCCCTTCTATCTACTTTACAGAAGAGAAGCATTAACTCCATTTGATAGAATAACAGAAAAGACCAAAGAAGGCATAATCAATGAAAAGTGGTCTGATGATCAACTTGTTAACAAAATAAAAATGCAAATCGAACTACTTCAAAAAGTACGAAAAAAGGCAGATGCTTTAATAAAAGCATCTCAAAAAAATCAGAAAGCTATGATAGAGTGAAAAATATTAGGCACGAAAAAGCACTTGATGCAGCCGCCTTTCCACATAGGAGATATTGTACAAGTGTATAACAATGCAATTGAGACATCTTGGTCAGGAAAATTAGAAGAAACTTGGCTAGGACCATACATAGTTCATAAAGCAAACCAAAGAGGTGGTTATCAATTGAAGACTCTCAAAGGTGTTATGTTAAATGGCATCACCCATGGAAATCGAATGCGTATATATAGACTACCAGATGTACAATTTCAACCATCATTATCTTCTTCAAAAAAAATGCCTGACCAATTAAATACATTAAACCAAGACTCCAACCTAGAACAGTTACCATGGGATCCGACTATTGTTACTTCAGAGGAAATATATAAATTGTTACAAGATAATCCTTTCCTGATACGAGATATTGATGACGATTTTTTTTTATCTTTAATGGAAGGAGATACAAATAACCATCAAGCAACGAATGATTCCTTGATTAAAAGGACAATTGGGGAAGGAGATAATCATCCACAAGATCTTTCATTATCTCCCAAAACCATCCAATTATATCAAGAATATTCTAGATATGAAAACTACTGGAAAAACATTGCCCAACATCGAGCAAGATTAGCAGAAAAGTTAGTGGCGGATATAACTAACAAGAGGAACTTAAGAAACCTCTCACTTTGAGCATAAAAACTCCGAAAAAATTGCATTTTTCTCCTGAAAATCTACATCTCTCAAAAAAATTTTCAGAACTTAATGCTTTGGAGATTTTTCGGAGATGGCAAATAGAAGTTTTTCAGAAGTTTTTAGAGAAAAAATGGAGTGTTTTCAGAGGAAAATGAAGATATTCAGAGTTAAATAATGGAATAGCAAGCTCAATATTCACTTTAATGTAAGCGTTACAATTTTAATTTATTTATGGTATATTACTTCATAAACTAGTAGTTTATTATTTTTATATAAAAAGAAATGAATATATAATTTATATAATAATTCAGGCTGTTTTAATTATTTAAATATGTTGATGATGTTGTTGCTGTTGTCTTTTTTTTAGTTGATGAGCTTTTTTGCTTTTTTCCTCGTATTCTTTTATTCCTTGGATCGTTTGTTAATATATTATTATTATTATTAATGTTGTCATCATGTTCTCGACGTCGTTTTTCATTACTACTAATACAAGCAATCTTACGAGTACTAGTTGTGTCGTTGCTTCTTTTATTTTTTGAGAATGTTCTTGTGTTTCCTTTTTCTGGGAACTTAATAAGATGCAGTCATCTGCGTTATCTCCATCTTCATCTTCATCATCCTCATTACCATTATCATCATGCTCATTATCGTCATTATCATCGTCATCATCATAATCTTCACTGAAACCATGTTCACCATCATAATTATCGTCGTCATCATTGTTATTATTATTGCAGTTATCATCTTCATCACTTTCATCATGTTCATAATACTCGCCATCATCTTCTGAAATATCATGACCACTGTTGGAGGTGGCGCTGTCTTCACGAATATTATGTTCATTATCTAAAAACCAACATATATTAGGGCACCATCAAAAAAGTTAATTAAAAGGTTAATTAATACTGGTATATTACTTATTAATATTATATATGTAATATCTACCTTGGTTATAATTGCTGTTCTTTCTATTTTTTGTTACTTTTTCCATCAATTCTGTGTCTACTTGTACCGTATTCCAATTTTTTTGAAGTATTATTCTGGCGCCCCAGAATGCAGTGCATGCCCCGATCGGTATATACTGGTTTACTGCTTTTTCAACTTGATCCTTTAAACATCGATGGTACGGTTTTACACGTCTGTCGCTCCATCCTATATCACTTGTGATATTCTTTTTTAATTTAAATCGGTGGACTATTGGTTTGTATAAAGTCATACTATGTCGCGCTAGCGAGCGAGCCCTTCCATATGGTATTGGTAGAAGGTTATTCCTAGTTCTGTATTCTTGAATTAACCATATAAATAAATTAATTGAATGTTGTTGTTTAATAATGTCGATCTTTCCTGTTTCTTTATTCTTCCTTCATATGTTGGTTGGTCGATATAATGGTCTGATAAAAGTGTTATTAGATTCTTGCTTTGTTCAACTGGGGTTTGATTATTAATAACTTTTTCAAGACGTTGATTGTCTTGATTGCTTTTTTGCAAGTCTTGTTGCAAATCCTTGATACACTTCGTTAAACTGTCAACTTTTTTGTTCACTAATACTATATTTGTGGATAATTTTTCGATAGCAGCTTGTATACTATAAAATTCTTTGTTTCCTTGGGGTCCGTTTTTGTTTGTTTTTGTTTTGGGTGGCATAATAAAAATGATAGAAAAAAAGATGAATTGGAAAAAGAAGCGCCTGCGCCAACATGGATGGATTTTTTTTTTCAAATTATGCGTGTTTTACCGCAAGGTTGGAGCCAGTAGTTAATAATAAATAAGTCTTGTGATCATTGTGCATACAACCCTATTTCAAACAATTTCATTGAATTACCAAAACAAAACAAATAAATATAGAACCCTACTACGTGTTACATATATGAAGTGATGAGCAAAATGTTATACCACTTACATGGATAAGATACAAAATAACTAATACTAATAATGAAAAATAATAATAAAAAATAGTCTATCGTGAAAAACTATGAAAAAAGTGGATTACATATCCATCAGGATGAATATGACCAATAGAGATGTGTAAGTTTAGGGACGTCTGCAGGATTCAACTTGGTTATGCTAGGCCATAATATAATATATGATCGTTTTGATGGAGCACTGACTTTTTCAGCAAAGCATTCAATATCATAAGCCGATGTTACAAAGAATTTTGACGACGATCTCGGATGCAAATAAGGGTATCCTTTTGGTTTTGGTACAGTGGTTTCCCATACTTTTACAAGCGCCAGGAGTCTTGTTTCA
Organism: Circinella minor; assembly: GCA_016758965.1. Taxonomy (NCBI): domain Eukaryota; kingdom Fungi; phylum Mucoromycota; class Mucoromycetes; order Mucorales; family Lichtheimiaceae; genus Circinella; species Circinella minor. The sequence continues at coordinate 17,591 of JAEPRB010000037.1, forward strand.
TTTTCCTGTTTATGTCAGAAAAAGAAAATCACGTCACCAAAAAAAAATTTTGCTTTGCGAACCATAGTTCGTCTTCTTCTATCAGTATCCACTTCAATTAACAGTTTTACAAAATAATCATCACGACGGTCTTCATTTCGTTCTCGATAGGCACTCCCTACCATTTCTTGTTCATTTATCCATAACCTTGATCCAATTTCAATTCTTGTATTAAGTGATTTAAAGTTTGGGACATGTACAGACCAGTAATCAGTAAGTGCTTGTTTTAGATTGTATTCGTTGTAATTGGTTACTATATCATTCCAATATGGTCCCCATATTTCGCGCGCATTGTCATCAACCAAATCAGTTAGCACTTCTTGTTTATGTAATTTTTTGATATTATAATCGAATCCAATTCCAATCTGTTCTACATATCGCTGTGCTGCAAGTGCAACCATAATATTTCCAGCACTGACACCTGTTGCTGAGCGTGATTTTACTTTTTTTTTATTTCTCCAATAGCTCTTTCTTGACAGAAGGCATTATAATAGCATAATGGACCCATCACAACTATTATATGATCGAGATGTGTTAAGTAATGTTGAGAAATAGTAAAGACAGTACCGTTAATATTTTTGTTATCAACTTGAGATTTCAGATACTGGAGCCACACATCCACATCTTTTTTGAGTTTTTTTAAGTCGTCGTCCGTAATTGTTTTTTTAAAAGTTATGTTGCATACACTTTCAAGGGCAAGTATAGTAGTTTTTGCTTCTTTGTTAGTAATCATTTCAGCAATCAAAGTCGGGGCAATAAGACAAACAAGATGTATATAATCAATAGATCGAAGATAACCAGCTTGCTGTAATATATCAATAGTACAATTGCTAAAGGTAGATGGAATTGTTTTTCTTGAATTTGCCAATGATTGACCAATTGTTTTTCTAATACTATTTCGTAGAAAAAAAGGATTCCCCTTTTCACCATACCTAACATAATAGAATACATCAATTAGTTTTATATATAAAACTTGCAGCAAGTAATAATATAGTAATGAAACATTGAACCTACTTTCCACATATCAATTTCCATAATTGCTTAGCTATTCCCAGTCCAATCAAATACATTGAATCAAGGCCATAAGTCACAGAACCGTTATAAGAATACAAATCATGAAATGGTGATGGACGTAATATCCCCTTATCTATATTTCCTTCTTGAAAATCTTTAAGCGGTCGCATACATGGTCGAACTCTTTTATCTGGAACAAAGTACATCCCTCTCTTCTCCCCTTTGGTGTTTGGTGCTGCACCACCAAGAATTTCGCAAAATCGGCATCTATACCTAGTAGTAAAGAATATAAAAGTGAATGGTTAATATACAACAATACAACATACACAAACTTGATACTCTATGAATAAATTACCTAAATGTATGACCTCGCGCACACATCATTTTTGAACATGCTGGTATATCACCAGTTGCCAATAGCATATAGACACGTGAATAGTAAGATTTTCCATCATCACCTTTGACGCAAATACCTGATTCCTGTAGTCTTTTTAGTGATTGAATTGTTGGATGAAGAAAGCTAAATAGACTACATGGGGCTAAAGGCCCAGGTGCAATACAAATTTGAAACATTCTGTTTGTTTCGTATCGTCTGATGGGGTCTATATTCAATACAACGACGTGGATGATCGTTAGCTGCTGTTTGTTAAAGAGTGTAAATCCATCGGTATATAAAGATATTGCTATATCCATTGGGTTCGAAAAATGGCCATCTTTTTTTAGATTTTTGTATGTGTTGCCGTCAAAAACATCTGAATAATTTCCTGATACTGATTGGTATTTAGATCGATATAATAATTCTTCTCGAGAGCTTTTGTGATATATTAATAAGGCCAATTGGTCTGCTATTGGGAGTTGTTTGACTTGCGCACATGGCTGTTATTGCAGGACTCCTCCATCTGATCGTCGGTTTTTTGTCGTATACCGTGGTTCATTACAAAAGTCACATTTTTCTTTTTTTGATACTCGTTGAAACATCATACAACCCTTTCTGCAACAATCATAAAGCTTTGGCTTAATGGGATAGGTATTTTCCATCAACTATTGAAAAAAAAACGTTATAATGAATAAAAGTGTAAAATAGTCAATAAGAAAAGTATAATTTAATGAGTTTGAATGTAACCAACCTTTTTAGATAAATGGTGTGAAAGAAGGGGTTCAATAAGCTTATCTTTTATATATCCATTAAACAATTGAATTATTTCATCATAAAAACCTTGAGAGACGCTGTGCTTTGTTGCTAGTGCAAAATTTTTTTTGCTAAACTTTTCACCTCTGGTCTCTGCATACTTTTGTTTATTAAAGTTGTACTTTTTAGCGGCAGTATAATTTTGTGTATGTTTAAAGCTTTTTGTTTGTATAAATTGATTTGTATAAGTAAAATTTTCATCATCGTTGTCTGTCCATTCTTCTTCTTCTTCTTGTTCTTCTTCGCTTTCTTCTTGTTCTTGTTCTCGTTCTTCAATAATTATAGGTTGGTCTTCATTAATATCTTCCCACTGATTATCTTCTTCATAATAATCTACGCTGCTAATTCTTATAAATTGTCAATTACTATTGTCTATTTTTCTTTTTGAGTATAAGAGAATATTTACCTGTTTCAGTGTTCATCATTCATTTGGTCAATGGGAGAGAGAGCATTTTGTACAATAGATTCAACATCTCTTTTCTTTTGATTGTTTTTACAGTTATTTTTACGAATCTTTTCTGAGATTGTTCTTTTTTCAAAAACGTATAGACAAATATTACACTGGAATTCTGTGCTAGGTAAGTCTGTCAAAATTTCCAATCCTGGTGAAGACATTCGAATACCTTACTATCAAAAAGATCTAATAGTTGTTAGGATCAGTCATCATTATTGCTATTCTTTTTCGGTGCCATGCTGGAAAAACACTTGCTATTTATTCCGTCAAGCTTTCAGATGGTGAAAGAATGAGAAAAAAATACCAGGTGGAAAAAAAATAATAAACACAAAATAAACAGTCACAGAAGACCATTTGATCATCACTTATCATCCTTCCACTTTTCTCTATCTAAGCTATACGTAAAAAGGTGTTGAAAACATGGAATCAAACTACTGATACGACCGATTACTACAGGATTCATGTTATGAACAATTTTAGCATAATTGAAACAATTTTAATTTTTATTGATGGGGTTGGAGATTTTCCAGAGAGAAATGGAGATATTTTGGAGAGTTGAGTTGTTGCACTATAAAATTAATATTTTTTTGGAGATTTTGTGAATTTGAGACTTAGTACATACGATTCAATCATTGGTTACCACTCTTATACATTATATGCAAGTTATATGTATTTTAAATCACAATTCATTTTTATCGAACAGGGTTGAAGATTTTCCGGAGAGAAATGGAGATTTTTTGGAGAGTTGAGTTGTTGCACTATAAAATTAATAATGTTTTCGAAAAAAATTGGAGATTTTACGGAGTTGGACATTTTCCAGAGACGAAAAATATTTTTTTTGGAGTTTTTATGCTCAAAGTGTCTGTCACAGAAGAAGATCTGAAGGGCTCAAGGAAATTCTAAAAGCCAATAACCTCCCGCACAAACTAGTCACTAATAGTTATAATACTATTCGCCGTCTTTTCTCTAGATTATGGACATAAATATCATTATAATTTTTCTAAATTCATTATTATTTCCTTTGACTATATTATATTTATTCCTTTTTTTTTCTCAGATTATAAATTCTTTTTCCTCCATTTTAAAAAAAAAAAAATTAATATACGTAATAATAATAGTAATATACACATATTAGTATATGTAACTGAAGAAAAATAAACATATATATTATAAATAACAGTGAACAAATAATACAAAATCATTATCATAATGATCACAAAAATGATAATAGGATATAAAAGCTTTACTAAACTGACAATAACTGTACCTGCCATGACTTCATGCAGACATTGCCCAAAAAGAAGAAAATTGCAAACATTGCAAAACATGTATCCATTGCAAAAACATGTACTTGATGCAAGAACCATCACTTCTAACAAAAATTATCCCTCTCAAAATCAAAGATGTTACAATATAAATACCCTCTTGAACATCTTGAGATTCTTATTATCAACCATTTATAATACAATTTTATATTTTTCCTTCTTAAAATTATAAAATCATGTCCAACTCATCTACTACCTATTCACTCAGTAATCAATCCATGTCTTCCGATAACACATCAGCAACTTCGATAAAAGAAGAAATGTCCAGCTGGGACACCCCAGTAGAAGATATATATTACCATGAGACTATTTGGAATAACGAAAAAACATCCAATCTACCAATTCTTACAATCAATAATGGAGGCCATATGTTATTTCGAACCTATGATCCTGAGTACCTCCCCCCAACAAAACAAGTATTACACAAGGAAAAGTAGTTGAAAATCATTTTTTTTCGATTTGATTCAAGAATGTGTAACCGCACATTTGACAAGACAACAAGCACAGGAGGACTTGGAAACAGCCAGACGTCTACTTGCCAACCGGATCGCAGTGCGCCTAGTTTCCACATTATAGACACTCCCAGACGAATCTGCTAGATACAAGGCTATTCACGATTATATAAAGAAACATTTACATGATAACTACGTTACGGCCGACACAAAATTGCACACATGGTTAATTCTTATTATAATGCTCTGGTCTTTGCAGGATTCCCACATCATCTCATTCACTGGGACGTCGAACTTTAAAAAGTGTGGGGATATGTTACCTAATCTTTTCTTCTCCCTTTTTTTTTCTTTTATTAATTTTATTAGGTAAGAGAAAAAGTATCTGGGGTGATAAAATTCGAGGGGTATTTGGTGTTGTAATACCCCTATCGCAATTTTATTAGGGGTTTAGGTGATAAAAAGTTTTTAACTTTTTATGTTTGTTTTTAGTATTAAGAAATTCAAATACTTAGAATAATTTTATAAATTATTATAAGTCGAATTGATCTTCATAATGCAACCAACTTTATATGCGAAATTGATGATGACAATGAAGTTCAAGGTCAACTATTACCAGAAGATTTCCCTTTCATTGATGAAGCCCAACCAGTAGATACAGTAAGAGCATCAAGAGATACAACAAATATTATCATGGATCCTAACGCGCAATCACTGAAGTATAGCATACCAACTGACCGACAGTCCGACACCGATTGACATTGACCGAAACAATAAGTCTTGAACTATTGTCAATCATCGAGCAATTCCACCTTTCTGATGCTGTTTATAATCGAATGGTGACTTTTTCAAATCAAATAATCACTCTGGCTGAAACCAAAACTAATGATAGGATGTATTGTTTATGGATTTATTAGTGTTTTTAACGTATTTGTTGACCTACTGTTCAATGTATTATTATTGTTATAATATAGAACAAAACATGCCCATAGATCTGTTTCGAATATTATCCCCTTACCTAACAGAGAATCTGCTTATGTCGCTTTATCCTATGAAGAAGCATGTATATGACATCTGTCGTGATGGTTGCCATTTATTTTTGGATGATGATGATCAGTCACACTGCCTGAATATTAAATGCAATAAGGCAAGATATCGTAGTAGTAGTGATAGTAACACAAGAGTTCCTATTGCGACTATGCAATATTTACCATTGACAGAGCAACTGGCTTGTATTGTTGCACACAAAGAAACGAGAAACATGTTAAAATCTATAGCCGAACTGAAATCAGGCAATGGAAAATTATGAGACATTTTCGATGCGAATGAAGTCCAAACCGAGTCATGGGGTGATAACGACCTTGCCATTATATTATATACTGATGGGTTCCGTCCATTCATTCATTCTTCAGTTTCCATGACTATCGTACATGCCATTCTAATGAATATTCCTGTAAAAGAACGGTAAGACCATATATTTATTTATTATTATTATTATCAGCTTTAAATTAAACTCGTTTTAATTATAATTATTATAGCTATAAAGATAATAATATGATACAAACTTCTATCATTCCTACATCATCACATGGTGGAAACCTTGACACGCTTCTTGCTCCTTTGATTCAAGAATTGAAAAGACTAGAATCAACTGGTACGTATGGAGGTAGCTTGTGACGATGGTAATATAAGACACTTAAGAGTTCATTTGATTATGGCTACTGGTGATATTCCTGGAATTGCATCTATAGCTTACCATGCATGGTGACCATCAGTCGATTTTTAGTTGTCGCCTTTGCCTTATACCTTCGGTGACACTGGAGAGCGTATCATCAAAAGAACGTCGTGGTCATATAGAACATGAAAAGGGTAATAACTCTACATAGAGGAGAGGATATGGTCATTACTACGGTGGTACTGAAGAGATTGATACATTGAGGACAAAAGATGATTATAAGAATGGTGATAAGGTAGTTGAAAAGATTGGGTTTTCAAACATGTACAGTACATATAATCATTAAATACAATTTCCATAACAATAGCAATTTTCTTTTTACTATATATTAGGAGTACAATATACACTCTCCGTCTATTTTTGGAAATTTATCATCATTTTCGTCACCGCTTTTTTTTGGTTGTGACAGTCTACATTTATTTGGGTGTAATATCTCACCACATATTTGGGGAATGATCACGAATCCAGCATTCGGTGCACCATATCTTCTTCATAACAACAAACAAAAGATGGCAGTCAGTCAAGCTGTCATTTCGTCTCAAGCTTCATGGCCAGAGACATTTGAAGGAAGGATCAAAGGTATTTTCGACCTAGTTCTTTTTCCTTTCCTTGAAAAATATATTCTCATATATAACACTTCTGATCGATTCATTTCTAATCGGATGTATTTTAGATATATTAACCCAAGCAAAAGAAGCAGTGGCGGTTGACTATATTATGTCCTTACTGTATGTTATACCTACTATTGTTCTTGAACAACTTGAAGCAGCTGGATGTTCAATAGAAGCACTTTATGCGCTGGCAGCTTTGATCAAAGCTTGCTCTATATCTTCATCGTGGGAGCTAACATATGATAGAGAAACAATTCTATTTATTCCTTTAGAGTAAAATTATAAATATTCAGTAGTCCTATAAAGTGTAAGTTATTTAAAACTTACAACGTGACTCTTTATGGTTTTTTCTCTTAGAGAAAAGTTCTTAAATTTCAATAGAAAAATGTAATTTATTGTCTTTGCGAAATTTAAAATATTTATAAGATTAAAATAATTATAATAATTTAAAATAAAAAGATTAAACTAAATAATGATCAAAATTGGTATAACTATAAATGTCCTTTATAATATTGATACTGTTAGAAGGTTTGTATTAAATGATCATTCAATAATAATACCATTTTTTCTATATATTGCTATAATACACTATTATATTATATTAATATAGAATTAATGCATACTTTAATTTTTAGCGAGATAAACAAGTGGTATCAGTTTGCAAAGACTAAACTACCAGGAAATTTATACAATGTAAACCTTCATTATGCACGTCATCTACCCTATACTCTGCGACAACTTGGATGTATGCCAATTTATAGCGCGCGATGTATGGAAAGATCTGTGGGACTCTTTGATAGAAAAATCAAATCTTCAAAGAGACCTGATGCCAATAGTGGAAATCAAGTCTGCCTTCTGGCTGCTAGTCGACATTACGAAAAAATAGTACGCCCAAATATATCAACTATAATGGATAATGTAAAAACAAAACCTAATGCAGTTTAGAGTGACCAGTCTATAAATGGACTGGAGATATAGGGACCACACTTGAGCGAAACGTCGACCGATCAATTTGCAAATGCTTGGAACCTCATGTATTATCTTCGATGTTTTTAGCCCAGAGAACGCAATATAGCACCATCCTCATTACCACCACTTAATACAAATATTACAGTTGGAAAACGATTATTAATTGAAGATATAACATACGATTGTCAGTTACCACTTGGTTCAAATAATAAGGGCACTTTTGTACAAGTCTTATTACCTGTTGATATTCATGCTAACAATCCAAATGCCACTGACCCTCCAGAATGGCGGACATATTTTGGAGAATTAATACTATTTTTCTCACATCAATATCTTGGTAAAATAACGCTAAAAACTCTCTTTTATAGAAATTATATTATTGATATGGGTATTTATTTTATATATTGTATTGTATATATTGTATTGTATATATTTTAAAACAGCCGACAAGCGTGTTTTATGTCTTATACGTATTGCAGATAATGTCAAATTATCAAAATATGGATACCCAAATGGAAAAAATACAATTAGAACAAAAACAGGGAAGTTAAATGTATTTGATGCAAAAAATATCATTTGCCCCGTTGGAGTATTATCATCACCCACCTATAAAGGACGATATTATTATGTTTATAATGATATGATGAAAGAAAAGTTAGAGTTAGGATCGGCATTATGCAACTAATTGGAAATAAATGTTTTTTTATCACTCAGTAATTTCTCACACGTTTCTTGAAACTTATAAATGTATTTCTTCCCAGAACTTCCTACTCACACAATGAACTATAAATTACTAGTATATACAAATACCAGAAATAACTAAAATTTCTGATGAAATATGGTTTTCATAAGTTATTTTCAATAAATATTGGTAAGAACCTATGTTAACCAAAATCCACAAGTAAATTACTGTAAAACTTAGTATATTTCAAGTAAAATCTAGTGGATATTAGTTTGAAACTAGTATATACAACTATGAACTAAAGATAACTAAATTGAATCAGATATAACATAAAATAACTTAATTTTACCCATCAATTTTTTTACCGTGAACAGTAATAATAACAGCATGTATAATACTGATATTATTGGTCATGAGGACAACGACAGAAGTAGAATGGAAACTGATAGTGATAGTGACATGGATAATGAACAGTTAATAAAAGAAGCGGTCCAAAATAAAAACAAAAAAATACAAGAATCAGATGATGATCAAGAAGATAGTATAATAAAAGAAAAAAGACAAATTAAAAAAAGAGCAAAAGAAGTACCAAATGAAGACACGGCAGTAGAAAAAAAAGCAAGAAGAGGCAAGAAATAGACGAAACACACTTGCTAAAAAACGTGAAATTGCAAGAAACAAAGTAAAGGAAGCCGCAAAAGCCAAAAGCCATGCTCACCTTGAAAAAAGAAAACAAAGAGATAGTTTCAGGTATATTTTAATTGATATTAGGAAGTTGTATATATATATATATGTATATTGATTAGTAAATTAACTTCACTTTTTTTTTAGTTCATTATCCAATATTAATGGTCAAGTTGTTCAAGATCCTGAAAGAGAAAAGCTATTTCGTGAAATACGTTTGTTACCAAGGAGCCCTGATGATCTTACAAGACGACTAAACTTCCCTTCAGAAGCAGGTGAAATATCTGGTCTGTACAGTCCTGCGAGTGATGGTAATTGTGGTTGGCGGGCAGCAGCATATAATCTTTATGATGATGAATCAGCTTGAAAAAAGATCAAAGAAGGAATGGAAGTAAAACTTCTTCAAGAAATAGATTATTTCAATACTATTTTTGGCTCTCAAGAAGTTTATGAACTCATGAAAATTCTAAAGCTGCATGGTGATTGGAATATTAGTTCTGACAACTATTTCCGGCTCGATTCATGCAGTCAACTTCTTGCTGAAGTATGTAATGTACCAGTCATTATATATTCTGACACCGGCTTTTAAGATTGTACCTATTTACCATTTCTATCTGACCCAAGAGGCCTCAATGAATCAGATAATCTTCGCGATCCTTGCATATTATATCTGAAAGGAAACTACATTCTTGATGTTCAGTTTATTCATAACAATAATTGCAAGGTTTACTCCAAAGCTTTTATATGGCCCCCTCTTGACCCCAATTACATTGACAAAATTAATGATCTACATGTCAAGGCAGGCTGGCTTGAACTTTACAACGATTCTATCACCCCATTACCTTATTAACCTTTTTTTTGTTCTTTCTTTTATCTTTTAATATCTAATTCTCATCTATAATTTTTCTTTTTTGTTTTCTTTTTCCTTCATTACATACTATTGAAATATTATTATCTTATTTGCGCCCATATCTTTAATAAATATATACATAAATAACTATTTAAAGCTACAGAATTTGATTAACACTAGTTGTCACTAAATTCATAATTACAGTATGTGTATGATCAATGCGATAGCATAATAAAATGTATGTCAAAAATATTTATGTATAGAGAAACGTATAATAAATGGGTAGTATATTAAGGGTGTATAAACATCTATAATTAGAAATTAATTTATAGCTAAAAAAGGAAATATATAATAATATAAATATAAAATTACTATTTATAGAATTGTGGAGTTTAAAATTAATAAAAAATTATAAATGTTATATAAAAATATAAATATTATATTAAGTAAATTATAAAATTTAAATAAAAAATGATTATATGATTATAATTTTTTGTGAAAATATAATAAAAAAGTGGTTTTAAATAAATAAAAATGTAAAATAATTTAAATTTTAAATAATTATATACGTTTCTCGATATATATTATTAATTACATAGTTATTTCTTTTGACATCATTATCCAGCGTTATTGGTCTATATAACCAAGTTCCAACAAACTTCTTTAATTAGTCATATCCGTCATTTTTTTTTATTTTGGAATCATAATTATACGTCATTGGCTTAAAAAAATTTTTGTCCTAACTCAGCAATATTTTATGAAGGAAAGTTATTTTTAGTATACTTCTCCAACATTATTGAACAATGATTGTTGCCGTTATTAATATCTATGATGTAATATATTCCATTAATAATTACAATCACTTTTTTTTATTATGATTCAACGTCATTGACTGCAATTATATTTCAAGAAGTATGCATAACAAAAGTTGTATATTCATGCATCATCTAATGTTGTAAGCGTATTAACAGTTATTTGCCATAGCTATATTAAATTGCCTTAAAAACAAATATAAAAAAAAACTTGATAAAATGAAGATTTTTATGATAAACTCGTTCAAAAGAAAAACAATGATTTATTTGATTTTTATCCCTTCTATAATATATGCCTTTATATTATATATACAAGTTACCATAAATTTTATGTTTATCATTTTATTATTAAAAAAAAAATACCGGAGTCCGTGTTTATTCCTTTTTTAGATACCTCTTTATTATATACGTCATTTAACTATACCTTTTTGGTTCTTACCTATTGTAGAATAAAGTCCAGCACTTCTTGTCTATTTGCACTATTAATAAATATTCTTATACTTTTCCATACGTCATTTTCATTATATATACATCTCTATTATGGATTTAATATCAAATAAAAAATTATATAAATACCGCCATTTTTCAATAATAAATGGACATATCTTTCTTTTTTACCTACATAAAAAAAATCATTTTCTATTATCTTTTTTAACATCATGCTTCCAAACCAATTCTCTATTCCTGGTACTCAACGTACATTAACCAACCATAACAGCGATGATGAAAGTTCGAGTGATCGTGCGGTAAGTTGAACATGTATAAAAATATTATATTGTGAATATGTGAAATATGAGGAAAAATTTATAAAAAGGATCATTCAAAGAAAGATTAAATAAAACGGTAATAAATTATATACTTACCGTATCTTGATTATGCTCCATAGGTATCATCCCGTATTTCTAGACAAGGTAGTTTCATGTCGATTAGTCGTAGTATGTCATATATGTCAACCGATGGCGAGATGGATGGTGCTGAAAGTGATACTAGCCAGGCTAATCAAACTCAATTAATTCAAAGTAACAAGAGGGCAAAACATTGGTTGTATCAATGGTATGATACCGAGATGCGCCAGGGAATCAAGTTTTATACATGTCAACAATCGAGTTGTAAAAAACGTTTTAAGGATCCAAAGGGTACAACTACAGGTTTAAAAAATCATTTGATCAAACACGGTATCAATGAACAATCATCCAAGGACACACCATTCCCTTCCCAAGGTTTAGATCGTTTCTTGGCTCCTAATCCACTTGTTCCACAACGTTTCGATCAACAATTATTCCGTGACAAGCTTGCATTATTTATTACCACAGCATCCTTGCCATACACTATTGCCGAAAATCCACATTTCCAAGCAGTGTTAAACATGGCACAAATTACTCCTTCTCTCGCCCATGTCAAACTTCCAAGTGATAGTACCATTCCTATCGACATATCGAGGGTTTATCGTGGTTACGAAGATCGTATTCGTAAACTGTTCGTGGATATCCCATCATTCTCATATACAGTTGATGCATGAACAAGTAAATGGCGCGTTCCTTTCCTTGGTATAACGGCACATTGGATCGACGAATCATGGAAACAAAATTCTATTGTGTTGGACCTCAAATTATTGGAAGGATCGTATACCGGTGTCAACATGACTGCCGCATTTACCCGTGTTCTTGAGCACTGGAATCTTCAAGAAAAACCATTTTTCCTGACAGCTGATAACGCATCAAATATGAAGACCATGGCCACTGAACTCGAACTGGAGCTTGGAAGTGATGTTTTTGATAGCAAAGAAAACAGAATCCCATGTATTGCTCATATCATAAACTTGACCACTCAAGATATTCTTCGGGGTGGTTTGAAAGCAGAAGCCAGAGATAGCGAAGAACATATGTTGGATGATCGAGGTGATAATATGATAGGGTCAGGTAGTGCAGGTAATTATATAAAAAATAAAAAATAAAAATAAAAATAAAAAGAGGTCAAATACGTAAAAAAAAAAGTATAAGAAATATAAGAAATATAAGAGATATAATAACATAAAATCAAATCAAACACCAACTGACCTTTTTTTATTTATTTTTTTGTATACCAGGTAAAATCCTGCAAAAATTACGAAAGGGGATTGTCACCATCCGAGCATCTCCACAACGGTTGAAAAAATATCGTGACTCTTTCAAGGAAAAAAAATCATGCGGACCGGATGATTGATAGTGAGTATACTGAAGGAGAATCAAGCCAACCTGTAAGAATCATAGAATCTCGTGAGCTAATATTAGACACCCCAACAAGATGGAATTCGACATATTATATGATCGCACGCGCTTTGGTGGTGAAGCAAGCGTACAATAGAACTCTCCGTGGAATTCCCGAGCTGCAAAAGTTCGAATTAACTGACGATGAATGGCAATGTCTCCAGAAAATTAGCGAGTTGTTGTTTGAGTTCGCCAGACTAACCCCGTTGATATCTGGTGAATCATATCCAACAATGAACCTGGTGATAACAGCATACAATCGTCTCCTCAATGTACTGGAAGCCCACATAGAGGCATGGAACGATGTAAGTAAAAAAAACAAATGAAAAAAAGAGTTAACTTAATATTTACACAGCGCATATCTCATATAATCATTATACTTACTTTCATATTGTGTATGTGTGTGTGTCTGAATTAATAGAATTGACCAGAGTTGTCAGCAGCTGCTAAGGTTGGATGGGTCAAGCTACAAGGTTACTATTGCAAGGCTACTGGTCACGTCTATGCTATTGCAACTGCCATGGATTTACGATTTAAGTATGAATGGTGGGAAGCTGAAAATTGGGATGAATATCGTAGTGAAGCAATTGAACTTGTTAACACGACATGGGATAAGTATAAACCAGCATTCGTTCCAGTCCAACAAGCCTATGATCCTGATGCGCTTATTCAAAGAAGACCAGGTAGAGCCGACCAACTGGCATGGTATATTAATGCATATACCTTGGATGATCCAACTAGTGGTCACAGTAACACGATTGTCCTCGATTATTGGCGTGGTGAAGTAAACGATTGGCCGCAATTGAAAGCTATGGCACGAACATACTTGGGGGTTTTCAAGAGCCAAACATTTTTTATCACCTGAACGTAACCGTCTTGGCAGTGAAAAGTTGCGTACAAGGGTGCTGGTCGATTCGTGGTCTCGATTCTTTGGCGAGAATGAAAAAAAAATAATATACCTCTTTTTTTTCAGCATTTGAAGTAAACAGTACCTTCAAATTCAACAGCAAAACGCATTCCAACTTCACTATCGTCGGCACATTCAGAAGCAATAGGTGTTGCATCAACTGCATAAGGGAAATTTACTACTCCCCCCCACAAAAAAAAAATCCACATCACGTTATATTTCTACCACACACAAAATATCAAAACTTACTCTACTATAACTCTCCCACTATAACTTTTTTTCACTATAAACTTTTTTATCACTGTAACTTTTTTTCTACTAGAACCCATTTTCCCACTATAACTTTTTAATACTACTTATTTATTTCCTATTATGTTTTTCAAACCAAAATAATAAAATCATCTAAAAACAATGCACCTCTGGTACCAATGTTTTACTTTTCTTAAACGATCTCAAACGACTACCATACACAATCTTGTAAAATACCTTCTCTTATGAAAAATACTGTGACATCTATATAGCCTAAATTTTCATCTAATTGATTCTTTTGCATTACGGATTACGGATTCAATCCGGATTTTTACGAAATGGATTCGGATTGCAATTCTCTAATCCGTGGACAATCCGGATTTCCGAAAATCCGATCTGTTTTAAAACGGATCGGATTCGAAATGGTGCCATCCCGATCCGGATCGGTCTACTAAGAACCCTACAAAAAAGTACTGAAGATCCAAGATTAAAAATCTTACTAAGTCGTGTAAAACGTGATAACCAGGTGCATATTTTTGTTATATAATTCAAAACATTATAAAAATGATAAATACTAATTCGCGTTTATCAGTTCAACAAACAACAATTATTAGAATGCGGTAGTAAAGCACGAGAACAATCACCAACACTCAACGTGAATTTTGGAAGCAACAATTGTTTTCAGGTTGGAAACAGTAACCAGCAAATCGTTAACCAAATACCAGATAATTCCCATGTACTTTATATATAATTTATTTATTTATTAAAACATTGAAAAACATTGGGCAACTTATTAACAGTATTAATATATAGGCTATCAACCAGAGTTACGGTAGTGAAAGCGTGAGTAGATCTATAGTTTCTTTTATTTTAAATGATTTATTTATATCTTGATAAACCTCTTAATACCTTTATATTCTATAGGATGAATCGGATCTTAGTGATTTATTTAACGACAATCATGACGATATGCTTACCAGCCGCCAAGATTTTAGAACCAAGTTATTTGATGTCGCATATAAAAAGGTACACAGGGTAACATAATTTTTGTGCGACATAACAACTGATAACATGGCAACATACTTTATAATATATAGTTACGAAATCAATGATTGTACTTTGGATGATGTTTTTGAGTTGAATAGGATGGAAAGATCGGTTTCCGTTCCTACAACAACTGGACATTGTCTTGATGATTTGTCTTTTTCTTTACTTAATAAAGAGAACAACATCAATACCGATTTATTGAAGTAAGTTGTGCCGATGACTATTAAATTCCCACGTTCGTATGATAATTAAACAAACTAATTTTATTATTGTTCCTTAGATTAACTTTATCAAGAATTATATATTTTGTAAACGACTCTCTCTCTTTGCCAGTGAAGCAATACTTATTAAAGAATGATTTTCATGACATCTGGAAACGATCAAGTACATCTGAGGTCGTGTTGCCGCAAGAACTGGATCCTGAGACAAAAAATAAAGTAAAAGAATCAATCAAGGTAACACACATGATATTAATCATATTAACGCTTTGGTATATATAATTCTAACATTGTTGTCTTTATTTTTTATTTATAAATAGGATGCTAAAAAAGAAGGTGCACTAAATTTTTGGGTAGTAAGCCTTCCTTATTTGGGTTTTTGGGTACTTAGCCACTGAACGATCCCAGAAGTACCCAAAAACTACCTAAAAGTGCCTGAAGGAAGGTACCTTTTCTTTTTTTCTTTTAGATTTTTGGGTACTATGATGCACCTCATTCAGCTTAATAATACCCTGTACTCTAATCAACATTATCAGTTATGAATTTTTATATGATATTGAAATTTAATAACAAAAAATAACCTGCATAAGAGTAAAGCTATAAGGCGCAAAAGGACTCAAACGTTGACTTCTTCCATTTTACTTGTACTTGAAAAATTGACTGCTTCACTTTTATTACCAAAAAATGGAAGTACCCAAAAATTATGGCACCCCAATTAATGCTCAATATGAAATTAACTCTAAAACAATTAAATCCGAAATGACATACTGCAGACGGTTCTCTACCATTTTGGATATATTATTACGAGACACTATTATTGACGCATCAGAGTAAGACTCATGACTGTTTTTAATATATACATGTACATATATTCATATCTTTGTAATAATAACTTTACTATCTATTATAGTGGGGAACAGACAAGTATGATTACCAAAGAAATCATGAGTAATAACTCAAAAGCATTCACATCTACCGTTTGTAAGGACCGGGTAATTGGTAACCGAGTCGATATGATGGTTCGAAGTTGCGGTATTGAATTACTTGAGAACGGCGGAACTTCAATTGCCAGCAGTCAAAACACACAACACAAAAACATGGATTGCGTATTTAAATCATTACCTGCCGATTTTACACCAAAAAGTCAAAGAAAATATACAAGCTGCACAAGAACGGCTAAAAAGATACTATGACAGGGGGGGGAAAGAAAGACAGAGGTTCAAAGTAGGCGATATAGTTATGAAAATAAAATCAAAGGAAATGTGGGAAATAACAAATTTTAATAATGAACAAGAAATATAAATATCCCCCCCCCCCAATTAATAACTGCACGACATTGAACCGTTGCTGCGGATTTAGCTGCGTAACATTAGAAAGTTACTGCGGAACAATTGTAAAAGATATACAAACCCCAACTTTTTAAACCAAATAAAAATTATCAAATTATTTATCTATCTAAAGATACATGAATCTTCTATTTTCTATTGACCACTCAACACCGTATATTGGGTTGTTTTAATTATTTTATTTATTTAAGAGATTATCATAAAATCCTTATCTTACTTCGCTTATTTTATATATTTATTTGTTGACTACATATTAAGCGTAGTATTTGAATTCAATAACAACTGAATTCACATTATAAAGACTCAATACATACAGACATAATATCTCTGTACTAGATTTGATTATATAAAAATCATTATCGCTTAACATATATTATCCCAAAAGAACTTGAGTTATCTCAATAAACAATTACGTTGTAATATACAATAATATTACAGGTGCTCACTATAAAAATACATAAGCATCTGTTGTAGCTAAATAAATATATCTACTTATAAATTTTAATATGAAAACATCCACATCGGCTACAGTAGAGCATGCAACAAACAGGGCATTAGAGGAATTAGCAGCAATATTACCTCAGTATAACCGATCTCCTGCAGAATTTCCCAATATGCCTCAACTTCAACTACACCAACAAAACCCACATGTTCTTAATCGCCTATTGAAGGATGAGATGAGGTATAACCATTGACAACTTCGAGAACATGTAGCACAGATTGAATTAGACTTCAGTAACGGTTAGCATGAGGTTTATAATCAAGTAACACAAGCTATTCAAGAAAGTATTCATGGTGATCATGAGAATCTTCCTGAAAATGGCTGAATATTTTTTCTTGATGGTCCAGGTGATACAGGTAAAACCTTTGTCTATAATGCATTATTAGCTTATGTTCGATCTTAAGGTGAAATTGCTATTCCTATTGCTTCTTCTGGAGTTGCTGCAACACTTCTTAGAGGTGGTTCCACTGGACATAGTCGCTTTGGTTTACCTCTAAACTTACAAGAGGATACCACATGTAATATTCATATTCAAAGTCCACAGGCTGAAATATTACGCAGAGCATCTCTTATAATCCGGGATGAAGCACCTATGACACATAGATTTGCTTTTGAAGCAGTTAATAGACTCTTGCAAGATATTATGGGTACGGTTGATCGTCGCTATAAACACATCCCATTTGGTGGTAAAGTTGTTGTCATTGGTGGTGATTTTAGACAAACTTTGCCAATTGTCCCTCATGGAAATAAGGCTGATATTTTATTGCTTCTTTGACAAATTCACGATTATTTCAACATTTTCAACGTGTACGTCTTACAGAAAATATGCGTGTTCAAAGAGGTGCTGATCCAAGAACAGTAGAACAATTGCAGGAATTTGCAGAGTATCTATTGCGTATTGGTGAAGGTTGGGAAATCAGGTTCTTTAGTTCCAGGATCTGATGCCATCCAAGTAGAACTCCCTTTGGAAATCTGTGTACAAACATCCAGTTTAGATACAATCATTAACATTGCTTATCAGAGTTGCAAGATCAATACATGACAGTAGGATATATGACAAGCTGTACTATTTTAGCACTATACAATAATGATGTCAGGACCTTGAATGATGCAGCACTTGAGTGCTTCCCTGGAAATATACATGAGTACCTTTCATTTGATAAAATTGTTGATTCTGAAGCATTTGCCTCAACGCATCCTCCAGAATATCTTCATACAATTAATCTTTCCAACTACCCACCACATAAGCTTTCACTCAAATTACATCAGCTGATTATGCCGCTACGTAATATAAACCCTCGCAAAGGCCTTTGTAATGGCACCTGACTTCTCTGTCGTAGCTTTGTGCTGCATGTTTTAGAAGCTGAAATTGCTGATGGTGATTTTGCAGGTATCTGTTTTTTAAACATTCGCTCCGCTGTTCGCACTTATAACTGACTGTTTTTTTTAGGTGAAATTGTATATATACCAAGAATTAGCTTACCACTTAGCTTATGTTGACATCGATTTCCAGTAGTTCCTGCATTTGTTATTACCATTAACAAATCGCAGGATCAAACTCTCAATCGTGCTGTACTTTGTCTTTTTTAACCGGTCTTCACTCATGATCAGCTATATGTGGCATTATCTAGAGTACGCAAACCCGATTTACTCTCAATATGTCTTCTTCCTCCTGAACCTACAATACAATAACAATCTTCTCCGCCTCGAACAGCAAGTGATGTTTACCAACAAGCTCTATTAACAATAAACTCTTAACAATCTTCAAACTAATAAGCAAAAAGCAGAGTAAAACACTTTAAAACAAGAGTATGTTTTATATTCACACCAATCATAATCTATAATATGGTAAAGTTTTTTTAAGCAATACACTATAAATCAATTTCAAAATCACAAACAAGTATTGATTTTATATTTATATTTTATATTTTATGCAATGGGGGTTTGGGGGCTTTGTCCCCAACGAGACTTCGAGCCGGAGCGCCGAAAGTGTTGACACAAAGCTAAGATATAATAATACGTAATGAATTGGTGAGCTCTTATTTTGTATAAAAACTGATGGCATTTATATATATATAATGGTTATATTTCTCGATAATTCATATGATAGCTTGGCATCTTGTAAGAATGTCATGTTATTTTGCTTAATATATATAATAATTTCTTGTAACTTAGCATTATATAATATTGATGGATTCTTATTAGTCGGATATTTCACTCTTCTCCTCTTCTCCTCTTTTTTGGATACCCATACACATGATATGCGAGCCGAATTTTGTGACCAACCTGGGGGATTTATACATTTTATTATTGTTACTATTAATCAGTTTTACTTTTAGCTACTTGCTTTGCATGACCAATTAACTTAATAGTGGAGGCAAAACCAAAAAGTGTAGTTGAAATTGTCCATTTGCATATATTTTTCGGACTATACCAACCACGACGTAAACAAATGCCATATGCCACTACGCCTTGCACTAAATGAGCGGTCATAGCCATGTTCCAAAGGAAATGTATGATACGATCACCAATAAGATGTTTAAATTCCAATATCGCAGAAGGAAAGTGCCTTAAAAGATATTCATCAGACGCAAAATTCAATAAACCAAGTGCTATCAAACCAAATGTAATCCATACTTGATGATATATTTCTGCATGATAAAATACATTCTTTTCGACGCTATCACTGTCACTGTTGTTGTTGGGTAAGGTATGTAAATTATCAGCTGCTTGTGCTTGAAGGGCTTTTGCAATTGCTTTTAATGGCGGTGGACCTGATAATGAGCTTGGCTATAATATATTATATACTATGGGTTAGCGTTTTGATATATTTTGATTTAGAAATTGAAACGTTCACATACCAATCCTAATGCAATTTCTGCTTCTGTTGCCATATTTTCCAATACAGGACGAATTTCTTCACGTTTTGTTAATAGTATAGGAAATTCAATAAATACTTCATGGTCATTATTTTTATTATCCTCGTTCGGTAACTTGTAGGATACTGTAAAACCTTTGGCATTAATATTTTTAAATGTTGCAGATACTGCATTATCCACTTTGGCGAAATATCGAACATACGCTAAATTCGTGGCTATTATTATTTTTTTTATCAAGTCAGTTTTTTTTTTTGACATTTTTGAAATCATTTTAAATGAAAATGTTTGTTAATGGCAAATAATAATAATAATAATAATAATAATAAATACCTTCTTGGACACTCATGTAAGCTGAGATGGGTCCACTATGAGGTGCTATAGGATCAGACATGATGCAAATATATTTTTAAATGAAATGAGAAAAAGGACCTGGTATTTATTAATAATAATATTAAAAAAGGAAATAAAGAGAAAAGAAGAAATAAGTTCAAAGATTTTTATTTATTTGTTCAATTCCTTTAACTTTTTTGTCATGGTATCTTGTTGTTCTGTAATATAATGAAAAAAAAACCCTTGTATTAGGAATATATATAGCAATGAAATAGAGGAAATCCAAGTAGCTTACGTTTTGTAGCAGATTTTACAGCATTTTTATCTTTTGCAAGAAAAAAAACATTACTTGATGGGACCATCCTTTCATATAAACGCTAATTATTTTTAGTTGGTTATATAATTCACCCATATACAATTTATTATTATAGTTTTAAATAATGAACAAATACCGCTTTTGGATGAACAGTTGATAATTCTGCTTCAAGTACTTTCAATTCTTGAAGCTATATATATATATATTATATTCGTTATTAACAATAATAATTCATATAGTATTACGTTTCTAACAAGTATATAGATGCATTATATTACCTGATGTTGTAATATATCTTTTTCAGTTGGCATTATTGATGAATTAAAAAAAGAGGGAGAAAGAGAAAAGATAAGAAAAATAATTTAGACTGAGTTTTTATAAAAATGGTAAACTTCGAGAACAAAGCCATCGTTTTTTTAATATAAGGAAGAGGGGAAAAAAAAGTAAATTAGGAACGAATTTCAAGAAATTGTGAGGGTGTAGGTGTGCAAATGTGGGTGGTACAAAAAAAAAGTTCAAATTAGAAGAAAAGATGATGCATTTGTTGAATTTTTTTTTTTTTGGTTTGTCTAAATCCATCGTTTTTTGTTTGTTTTGCAATAAGGAAAAAAGAAAGGAACAAATGACATATAATATAATGGGTGTTTTACAAGGTGTGACGAGAAAAAAAAAGAGAAAGAAAGAGAGAGAAAGAAACGGAAAACAGAAAGGAAGAGTGAAATCAGAATGACGAAGAAAGGTGAGAAGGGTGGGAGGGGGTATCCAAATCAATAGTGGACGAAAAGTAAAGGTATTTGTTATTGTTTTTCTGTAATAAGATAAATGATATATTCGATAAATGGATTATTATACTAAAGCCAATTCTAATGTCCATGTACGTCTGGCCCACAATCGAACTTTTTGTC
The DNA here is from genome assembly GCA_016758965.1 of Circinella minor. NCBI lineage: Eukaryota > Fungi > Mucoromycota > Mucoromycetes > Mucorales > Lichtheimiaceae > Circinella > Circinella minor. The sequence continues at coordinate 39,349 of JAEPRB010000037.1, forward strand.
CTTGTATTTCGTTCGTCGTTCCATCCCACCAGCATTTTCTCTAGTTTATTATTATTATTATTAATATCATGAATACATTTAAAATATAAATATATTATAATGCTATTGTAGTCCATTGTGAATGAGTGCTTTAAAATAAAAGAAAAACGACTTACCGCGGGTTTTCTCCAAAACAATAAAAGCTTTTGAGCAGTTGCCATGTGATTATCAGGACCAGTTGTCTTTAGAAGGACCAAAGCCATGCTAACTACACATGTACGCATTGGTTCCAATTCTCTATATCCCCATCGATCATCACGCATAAATCCAGCATCACAAAGCATATCAATTAAATGTTGTTCAGCAATATTATTTTCTCTTGATATATTCTTTTGTAAAGCATCAAATATTTGATCATGTTGCTTTAAATGATGTCCACAAGCTACTTTTAATTGTACCATATCTATGCCTCCATTTTTTTTGTTCTTTTCGGGTGATGTTATTGTTGATTCGGTTGTTGATCCATTGGTAGGAACACAGAAATATTCCAATTCTTCACGTAAAACAATAATAGGCTGTTTTGTTAATAATGGATAAAAAACAGAAGAAGTGGCTGTAGCTGCTGCTAATTGTTGATGATAACGTTCAGAAGAATCTTGATCTCCTCCTTCTTCGGTATTATTATCAGTATTTGATTTTTCATGCTGTTCTCGAGCATATTGATAAAACCGTAAAACATAATCCAAGCAATGTGGATCGAAATCAACATAGTTGACTTGTTCTTCAATGCCACCGACAGAATCGCGTGAATGATCTTCATACTCATCGTCTTCGTCCAAGTCATCGTCATGTCGTCTTTGACGTCGGCCATCACTTTCTTCCTCTTCAGTATTACCACCAAGAATTAAACCATTAGGAAACATGGCAATTAATAAACTTTCTGGTAAATTGACCAAAGTATCTCGATCCAAGTCAACCCGTGATCCTCTTAAATCTAACTTGAGTCGTTGTGGAATAGCATCTTCTGGATTATCATAACCGTCGTCTTCGACTTCATGTTGTTGATATATTAAGTCATCTTGACCGCTATTACCACTGTTATCCGTCGGCTCAGGGACTTGAAGAATAGGTGATTCCGAAGACATTATTATTATTCTTTTTTTTCCCTCTAATAAAAAGAAGTGAAAAAAAGAAAAAAAGAGTGAAACCCGAGGTTTTGGAAAGACGGTGGGAAGGAGAAAGAAATAGAATACAAGTTATATGAAAAGAAAAAATTATAGAGAGTGAGTAAAATAACTTTTCTTTTGTTTTGGAGGTCGAAAAAAAAAGGTTACACAAATATAGTATCGCGTTATAACTATTGCTGCGGGAGTTACTGGAGAAATATATATGCTGTGTAAAAGTTATTACGAGTAAAAATTCTAAACTATTATTACTATTATTCAAAAAATCATATAAAAAAAGCATGTAAATATTTTAGTCTCTTGGCAGCAACTGTCGGCATGAAAAATAATATAATAGTCTCCAGGGCAACAAAATATTACCTTTTTAAAAATCAAACTGGATAGGAGAATATCGGTCTCGCTTTGCCATTGCCATTATATCTTCTACTGCAAAATAAAAGAGTTTGATAGCGCGTTTCTAAAATATACTACTAGATAGAACCAGCACAGCATAACAACTATCGGTTATTAATTAAGGGAGTTATAAAACATCAATATTAAAAAAGAAAAACAAAGGAGCTCCATTTTGCACCAAACGAGTTATTATATATGAAAAACTCTTGTTCATGAACTTCAAAAGTTTCGTAGATAAAATGCATAATGCCTTTTGAACTTATAACGTTTTCATCAACTTCAAAATTTTGTCGGCTTTTTCTAACCTAATTTTTGATAACGCATATAGCAATTTAAACATACTTAATGTTGCACTAACTCGTGGTATCAAAGTACTCAACTTTTTTTTTTCAAATAATATCTATAGTATTGTGTTACATGATGTTTCCATTGCTGGAAACAATACTACTCACTTCTTTACATGACCTTGGTTGTAAACAATGATATGCGTTATTCCACAAAGATGAAAGAAAATTACATGAAACAAATACAAGTTTAACATGCCATAATATATCTGCGTACCCAATAATCAATTTATTACTACGCGTTATGAAGTTAGAGGGAGTTGTTATTGTCGTTACATTATAGTCCTAATTCATTATTTCTTTTACTACAATTTTATCTTTTTTTCTTAATGAATTACGAGAATCTTCTATAAAATAATTATAAAAAAGTTCCCAATATGACACTATGGAAATTAGTTGATATTATTATATAGGTAGCTTCCTTATTTATTTGTACAATAAAATGTGTCTCAAGACATATTCATTTCAATTTCTTTTTCTTACCATCGAAACTTAATCTTTTCCCTTTTGAATCATAAAATTCATATCGACGTACCCTTGATATGTCGCATTCTGGAAAAGGAATGGAATGTACTTTTCGAAAATGCTGATAAAGTGTTCCATGATTAAGATATTTTGTATCACACCCTTTATACGGACAATAACCCAATATTTTAAATTCTACTCGTTCTAAATATATACGAGTTAATTCATATTTTTTTTAGTACAGATTATTGAAATAGGATTGTTGTTACTGTTGTTAAATTTAAGTTTCCCATATACTCGCATAGGGTTTTCATTTCCTCTACTTCCACTGCCTTGTCTTGAGCAAACATGTCCTCTCAGGACGCCGTGCTCACTTTGAGACGTTATATATAAATGAATTTAAATGTTGTTGAATTCTATTTGGAACTTATATAAATTACCTCCATTTTTATAGTGAACAATAATTTCTTCATTATCCTTCAATATATTACGACACCTCTTGTCTATATCAATATAACAGCAACAATAATTATATAGTGTTTTAGATGTAGCATCATTAGAATTTTTTGTGTTTGGCTTTTTGCTCCTTCGTAATATATGAACAATGATTTCCAATTTTTTTTTCCGTTTTTACATACCTTCAAAATTAATCTTCTTTCCGGATTTGGTTAAAAACTCATATTGGCAAACAGCAAGTAGAGAAGGGAAACGTATAAAGTGGCACGTACGAATATGTTGATAAAAAAAATTAGGAGAATAATTACTGCTTTCATACCAGCATGCCTTATAAGGACAATATCTTTGATTCCCTTTACAAATATTATATAGTTAATAACTTTAATTATTAGAAAATGTATATCAATTTTTACATATATTTGAAATTTGTTATTCTATCTTTAATAATTTTATTATTTACCACCGTTTAATATTGTTTCTTCATCAAGTTCTTTCATACGAAACATTTCACCCTCCTTGAGTATATTACAACATTCCTCTATATTATTTATATACACAAGTAGAATAATTAGCATGTATTAGTAGTAGTAAAGAATGGTAGTTTGAATATAATATATTATCCACAAGGACAAAACACATAAAAAGATCATTTCTCTTACTATCAAAAAAGATGGGTTTCCCTTTTTTGGTTGTAAACTCATAATATCCGTGTTTCAATGGAGGAAAGACATCACAGTGTTGCCTTCGAATATGCTTAAAGATGCCACCACGTGACTTAACTGTCAAATAACATCCAATATATGGGCAGAAGAAAGGTCCTGGTTTGATTGTTTTATTGTTCATTGATATATGTTATAGTTTTTGTTGGTTATTGATTCCTTATTTTATCCACTCCTACAAACTCCTTATAATATTTATAAACATACCTTCTCTATAAATCGATACCTTTTCACCTTGTTTCAAAGTATTTCGTCCTTTTTCTGATAGATTACAGATAAAATGAAAAATGAATTTTTTTTCGTGTCATTCACACAACATAATACCTAATAATAGCAAATGAAATAATTTTACCATTCAACTTGAAAATTGTTCCCGAACTACTTATATAAGTTATATACGTCCTTAAAGAATACTTATCCACTTTTTGAGAGAACTCTGAAAAATGCTCAGTCCTAGTATGTTGGAGAACCTTTATTCGGCTTTTGTTTCGCATTGTACATCCTTTATAGGGACAGTGAAGAAGATGGCTTTTTGAATCTGTTTTTTTTACAAAATAATAATTATAGTAACATTACAAGAATCTTTTTATTAACCCATTGCCTCATTATTTATCTGTTGTTTCCAAGATAATACATTCTTTAAATAAAAAGAGTTGATACTAACGCGAGTTATTTTTCTCATATTCTTCATCTTCGCTGTCGTTGTCTTCTTCACTGTCGTCATCTTGTTCGCTGTCGTCGTCTTGTCCATTTTGTGTATTATTTTTACTACTATTAAGTTGATGTCTTCTCGTTCTCATCAATTCTGTTTTTAATCTAGTTGTCCTGCCTTTGTGATCTATATTTATATAACAAAAAAGCAAGAGTGGATTAAAGATTTCTATTTCTAATAATGTAGTATAATATGCTGTAGTATAATATGCTTATATCTTACCTTTGTAACTAAAATCGTTTGGATCAGCTTCCTCTACACTTTCGGATTCATCAGTGTCCGATTCCTCAGCTTCTGACTCTTCTTTGTCATCTTTATTTTCTACAGCTTCGGATTCATCAGTGTCCAATTCCTCAGCTTCTGATTCTTCTTTGTCATCTTCGCTTTTTCCAGCTTCGAGTACTTTTTGCTCTTCGTCTTCAAGCTTTTCTTCTGGTTCTTCAAATGTCGGTTCATTAAATTTTGGTAAATCCATTACTGGTTCTTCATCTGTCAACGGTTCCAGTTTAATATAATATTCAGTAACCTTCTCGGAACGCTTTCGTTTTTTAGATCCCTTTCTTCCAGATAAAGATTTCTTCCTTTTCTTTTTTAATATATTTTCCTCCTCGCTACTACTATGAGTAATATCTCCCATGTTATTATCCAATGCTTTCTGTCGTTCATTTTCTGATTCACCTGTTGTTGGTTCTTCCTCGATATGGTGTTTTTGCTTTTTATTCTTAATGCTTTTTTCCCTTTTAAAAGAGCTTGGTGATGATGATGATAATAAATATTCCTTCTGCCTTTTCTGGGCTCGGGTAATAATCGAGACTTCACTAACTTTATATTAATAATGTTAGATACCCAAGGAACGCGTCGTTTTTTTCCCCTCCGGTTTTTTTTTTTTACCTTTCTTTTTGGATCGTGATCGTTTTTTTGGCTTTGATAAAATAGTTATCATCTGATCTGAATGTTCTTCTTCGATACCGTTCTTAATTTGACCAAAACTTCTTGTTGGACTACCTGTTTTTAAAAGTTTTCCGTAAATGCAAAAAAAACAGTTGAGGCAATTATGTTTAGTTTCGATAAATACAATGTTCTTATTCAATCTCGAGTATTTTTTTTGTTATACCATTATCATTATCAGGGTTGTGCTCCCCTGACCATAGTTTCGTTACAGCATTTTTAACAAATGAAAACATGATTGGAGAAAGTTAAAAAAAAAGGGATAGGTACTAGGGTGGGGAAGGAAGGAAGATGCAGGATTCATCTGAGTTACTAGGCGACAACTTTAAACTTAAAATCCCGTTTGAGAAATCCTCTCGGGCTGCATGGTATGTAGACAGGTAGAAGGTGTAAATATAAATCATCTAAACATATATATGCTATTATTATTAGTGTACCTTAAATAGCTGTTTGGTTCATTATCACTATTGATAAATTGATAGATACTTTATGTGTAAAGCATATATCAACACTTTTGCAATAATTTACTTTTACGTATAAGCCTGATAATTTTATGATTACTACGTACCAGCAGTATTAACAGGTCAGAAAAGCAAGTTATGTAAGCCAGTTTGTATAAAATAAAATGGTTGTAGAACTATTTTCAGTTAATGGTAGGTATGCATGATTGTTGCTATCGCGTGATAATGATGATTGACTTGTACTGTATCTTTGAGGTATTGTTAGACAAAGGAACTACAAATAAAAAATACCATGTGGTCAGGCTGATTAACAGCGTCAAAAAAAATATGCTGCCTTATATGACAATAGTATTTATCAATTACTGCTTTTGCATAAGCTATGCTCATAATTTTCGTTTGAACACACACACACACACACATTGAAGGTTCTGTTTGTCATAGATGAAATGTGATGGATAATAAATAAAATGATAGTATAGTATAGAAAACAACCTTATCAGAATTAAAAATAATAATTCATGTAAAAAGTTATTTAGAGTAGACTACATTTTTTATACACGGTCTCTTTCTTTTCTTTTTTTTTTAAAAAAAAAAAAAAAAACAAATGTCTCTCTTTTTTTAATACATGTAGATAAGTATACTACATTACTCTTTTCTTTTGGTGTTATTGATTCTATCTACGCTCCAAATCAAATTCAAGCTCAAATTGAACATAAGGTCTATATCCAGAACTATTGACGGATTGTAATTCATGATCCAATATTTCTTCTGTATTGTTTTCTTGTCGTTGCTTATTCAAACCGTGTACACCACCCAGATGACCGTATTGTTCTACAAGAGTTTGATCTACTTTGGCTTCAAACTTGGGTTCAGCCTATAATGAAACAAAACAAAAATTGATATTTATGCAGAAGTCCAGATGTCAGTTATTAATACTAAGTAATATAATATGGAACAAAAATTAAAAAAATAATTTCTTTTTTTTACCGCAATAGTAACGGCAACAAATTCTATTGGCAAACCAAAACGAAGAACAGATTCGACAAAGACACGAAGAGCTTTCAAATGAACCCACGAAGAAAACATTTCACCAAAGTTAGTTCTAGCCAAACGAATTAACTCTGTTTGTTGTTCACGTTCTGCTTCCTCAGTTTCTCGAAGTTCACGTTCTTGTTCCTTCAATGCGTCCTCATCAAACTTGAATTCTCTCACAATGAACCTAAATTATACATATACTGATAAGAATTTTTTTACACGTGCGTGTGTGTGTGTGGATGAATGATAAGTATGAGACAAAAAACAAATTTTGACTAAAGACTTACTTTTCTTCGCGAGCCTTGTGGGTGAATTCTTCTACGACACGTTTGAACAATGTGATGGAAAATAATCCATATTCCGAGTCTTCTGCAATTTTACTTGTATAATAAAAATATAATATTTTAAGCATTTAATACGGAAAAAAAATTATATTGTTGAATCAAGTTTAATACACTTCTCAAATAAACTTACATGGAAGAGCGAGGGACAATCATGGAAGTAAGGGTTTCAAAAGAGTTATTCCATTGCTTGTATTGAGATCTATTGCAATATATATGTATATATGTATGTTTAATAAAAAAAAAATTCACAAATAAATCAATCGAGATACTTACTTTGGTACAGCAACGAATAATGTGGTCAAGTATTCGGAATTCAACACACAATGTTCCTTCTTTATGATGCCATTCAAATTCTTAACTGATAAGTTACCACTAGATAATTATGTTACATTATATATTGATGGCGTCAGTAAATAATATACTATCCCTTCACCTCCCTTCTCTCTTTCTATTTATCCATTTCAATTAAATCGTACGTTTGCTTTCGTTGAAGTGCTTGAAGAGCATTCTTATTTTGGGTATACGTATTCAACTTTGTTTTAATCAAGTTATCCATTGATGTCATTTCCTAGATAATGATGAGTAAATAGGTTTCTATTTATTAGTAACCAAAAAAAAGAGATCTTACTTATTAAATAAATAAATAATAATAATAATAATAATAATAATAATATCAATGATAAACGAATTCTGTTTTATTTCTCCCCCCCTTACTTGTTGCAACGTGGAAGCTGTTTCTTGAAGCGATTTGTCTGTACGATACTTCATACTGTTCCATTGAAACGTATTGATATACTGATCCACGGTTTCTAATAAAAAAGATATACGTGACAATATGCTTTTAGCTATTTTTCTTATTAGGTATAAACTTTGAATAAGGGTGTATAAAACTTACTATCGTTAACCAATAAAAAGTCCTGCACCAAGGCGTCAGGTTGTCCCCTGACCAAATTGCTAAGAACGTCAGCAATCTTGTTGACAGCTTGTTCAAATGCAGTATCATATTTTACGAGTTCATCTGATAAAAGTACAAGTGCATCTAATGTACCAATCTAATTATTTATATACATATAGTTTTTAAAAAGTAAAAGCATAATAAGTATCCTGACATATATATATAGAACCATGGCAACCATTAATTAACCCTGAACCGGGAGAAGACAGAAAAAAAAAAGAATTACGTTTCATTTTTTTTTACCTTGAATTCTGGAATGTTAAAAGGATGAGTTTCAGCATATTGAGCTAATTTACTCTTAATGTTTAAAAGAGTATTTTGACTTTGGCCTAATGCAGGTACAGAAACAAGAGTGTACTTCATTTTGTTTTTGTATATTCAGGGCAGAGATGTTTTAAAGACGACTATTATAGGTTATTAAATATCTATTTCGATACACGAAACACAGAAGGGCGTTTTGCTCCCTTTCTCGAGGAATTATAATGAGACCCCGTATGTGTGGCAATTGGATATTTTCTTAGCGGAACATGAATATATCTCAATATTACATCTGAGCATATTTATTTATGCATTTTACATGGACCTTTTAATTTTTTTTTTATTCTTGCCAAGCTTCATCGAAACCAATGCCTTTATGGTTCCAGTAACTACCATCAATCTTATTACTAGATATGTAAAGTGTCATATCAGCTAATCTAACCCATGCCTTTTCAAATGGCTCACTGCGACTATCATGACCATAAACAACTTGTCCAACGGCACATGCACGTACAACCTTGATAATGTGCGCTTCAGGAGCATGAATGGCACGTTCGCAAATCTTGAGCCAGGGGTTTGCAGAATCATTAGCAGCTTCATCGGATTCATATTTAAGCAACAAATCTACTTGTAAACTGGGTCGGCCACGAGAAATATAATACGCAAGTGTGGCGGCAGCATGACCTTCAAGTAAAGCAGCAGATTCAACAGGCGCCAAAACAGGAAGTAAAAGGTGAACTGCATGGATAGATGTTAATGCATGCATCAAAAAGAAATCCAACTTAATGCCTTGCTCACGAATAGCTGTTGCCCCATAACAAAGCATGGCAGCGGTATATAACTCCTTAGCTTTGGCTTGAAGATCTTTTTCATCGTCTTTTCAAAATAGAGAAACATTTTGTTAGTTTCTTTTCCTTTACATAAATATTTACCAATTATCGTTACATTTAAAAAAATACTTTACCATGTACATGCCATCGTGAAGCATAGGCCTTGAGCTTTTCAACTGCTTGAGAATTTGCCAAAAAGGCTCGGATTTTGTTTGAATCTGTAAACTTGACAGCACCATCGAAGTCTGCATCACGATGAATCTCTTCAATTAAATCCACAACTGCATTATTAGTAATCGCTTCCTTTAAACTGGCTGTCATATCTGTCGCAGTCAAACTATTTGCCGATTCAGGTGATGGTTTATCTGAATGTTGATCCTTTGCTGCTGATGCCTTAGTACCGTCACTACCACCAAATCCTAGTTTTGCTGCCATGTCGCTTGTTACTTTGGATACCATATCACGCGCACTGCTTGCCATGGTAACAGCTTGTACGGGTACTAGAATTTCTTGTAACCAGGGGAAACTAGGTATCAAAGATGATAAATTGGGTTCTGTACATGCTGCCATCGCCAAAGCTTCGGCTGCCACGGCAGGCAGATTAAATTCGATTGCATAGCCCAAATGAATCAATGGATGAAAAGCACCACCGATGGTCCGTGCCAACATATCATCCATAAATACATATCGACGAATAGTATCCACCATACCATGATTTTCAATCTCTTTTTGAAACATATTTAAATAGCTTGTATATGCTTCACGTTTTCCAAGCTGTTGTTTAAAATTTTCACGCGTAAACTCACCAACCGAAGGTGGTAATGGACGTTGATAAGACGCATGGTCATCATAAATTTCTTTTAATCGTTTATTATCGGCACCCATAGAATAAGCAGCTAAATAATGATGAACAAGATGGCTACACAAAGCAGTCAATTTTTAGGTTTTTCTTTGTTTATTTTGTCCGTGTGAAAAAAATAATATTATTAATGATTACTTGTGAAAGCCGCTTTCATTAAAAAAAATATCATGTTCGGTATGATTTTTTTCAAGTAAATGTTCCGATTGTAATTTAGTTTGTGGAGTGATACCAGGTAGTAAAAAAGAGTATTTTTTAGGATCAGAAGGTGTTTTGGGAATAAAAGAAGTAGAAGTCATTTTAAAAGCTCGAGTTGTTAAAGTAGGATGAAAAGGTGATTGTGAAGAAAAAGAATGCCGAAAAAGAAAAGAGCGCATTTTAATCTCTTTCATTTGTTTTCGTCATGCGTTTCTTTATAGGTGGGAAATTTTGTGGATCCGCTATAATCCCCGGCTCTCCTATGAAACCTAAAAGAGAGTGATTTCACCATGACCCAAAATTATTGGGAATAGCAGGTTTATCAAAAAGCCTTGTTACTAATTTTTCTGCTTAATCTATATATAGTTATTCTTTTTTCATTTAAGTGAGTAATACAAGTCACGTGTATTTGAAGAGAGGTTTTACGTGGAACTCCATGGGGGTGAAATTAATATATACTATTTATTGGGTTACAATTGTATAACGCATTAATAATTAATAATATCAATTGAAACATATCCAATTTCAAAATTTTGTAAAAATAATTGATTCGTTCTTATTTCTTAATTGAAACTTGAGTACATAGATAATTAAAATACTCACGATGAGTGTTAAACCTGTAAACAATTGATACGTCAAGAAAGGGCGTCCGTTATTTAAAAGTTCTATTGAAGCAGCAATACTTGGACCAAACATCGCTGGACTTGTAAAAACCCAAAGAAATGCGTTACCAGAGGGCAAATCGTCGATACCTACAATAGCTGCTACAGTTGGCGCAGCTAATTTAAAGGTTATTTAATGTTACTAATTAGTTATTACGTAGAAGGATAATAATTATGAATTTTTTTTATATATCATTGATAAATATGAGATAACTTCTTTTATAATAAAACTATAACAGTTATATATATTACCTACGGTAGAATGTGTACCATTAAACAATCCAAATAAAACCATAAGTCCAATTAATGAGCTGTAACTAAATGAAAAGCTCCATAAAAATAACGAGGCCATTGCATTTATGAAGCTTGCTAATATAAGAGTGTTTAAATTACCAATGGTATCCGCCAAGTAACTTTTTATATAATTATACGTATAATATTTTGTTAATAAAATAATAATATAAATGGATGTGAATTTAGTTGTTCATCTTTTTACCCTTGAAGCGCTTTCGCAGGAATATTTATCGCACAAATAATGGAGATTAGTGTGGATGCTTGAAAATTAGTTAAACCAATATGTCCTGCGTAAGCTAAATATAGTAATGATGTTAGAAAAAGTCCTATTTAGTTCATACAAAAAAAACAAGAATTATACTTTTTATAATGTATTACATGGTATAATATGTAATGGTAACTGTGCAACCAAGGCTTGAGTAAAGTAAATCAAGATCCAGGTCGCAAACTTTTTATTTTTTAGTAAATTCCAATTCATAATATTGAGTATCTCATCACAAAAGGTTTCATTAACGGAACTAATATTTTTGTGGTGATCTACTTTTTCTTTATATACTTTATCTTCTTCAGTGCCATCACTATAAGATGGCTTTTCACGCATCACAATACATGCAATTATGTCAACAATAATAAATGCAATGGCTAGAATTCGAAAGGACCTTATCAATAATAGAGATAGATTGTTATGTATAAGTGATAAAGATTCTTTACGTAATATATTAAAGGTAGTATAATAGTACAGCTTACCAATACACACCAAGTGATGGATTGTTACTAACAGCAGTCATAATGAACGGAATAAGAAACCCACTTGCACTAATTCCCATGGGAGGAATCCCCATTATAAGACCTCGTCTTTTGCTATCAAACCATTGTATAGGTACCCGAAATGATATCTAGATAATAAGAATAAGAATGAGAACATACCTACAACTAGTAAAAGACATACCAAAATAAATGTTTCTTAGGCATATGTGTACAGTGTAACATACCGACCAGAAAATAGACGCAGCAAAACCAGCGCAAAAGCCTACTGATAGATACATCTGCCATATCTGAATTATTTTACATATGGATAATATCAAAGCAAAAGATTAAATAAGTAAGTTCGAATAAAAAGAAAACGTCATAGCATTATTACTGTCTTACTTGAGTTGAAAATCCTGCGGCACTCATACCAACACAAAAAAGCACCATGGCTATCACTATTGCCTTTTTTATTCCAAGCTTTACTTCGAGTATAAGCGAAATAGGGGCAAAAAGCTGAGTAACCATGCCATAAATAGTTCCAACAAATGTCAATTTCATAGTAGTTTCCTTGGAAGTTCCAAATATATTTCTTCCTAATAAATCAATCATGACACCTACGGTAACAACAGATATAGTTTTTTTAATATATTAATGCTCTACGTATCCGGTTATACATTTGAAATTCAAACTGTTTTATGATTACCCCTACGTATAATGTTTTTTGATATTATATTTAGTGTTATGAAAGAATTAGTTCTCTTTCTTAATTTTTTTCTTATTCATAAACATTCAACATAAAAAAGAAAAAAACCTAGTGAATATCTTTTCATTTGGTACGTAATAAAAATAATAATAAAAAAGCGTGTTTTGAATATCCATACCAAGTAAATGGTATCGAAGAATATTGAAAAGTAAGCATGAACGATGCAGCGACTACAAACCATCCATAGTATTCGCATCCACCGTTAGCCTTCTTGTTAATGTCAAAGTCTTCCCTCGTCTTCCCGCTTTTTTCGTCAGTTCCTATTTCTATTGTTTTTGTTGACCTATTTTGTTCCTCCTCTTCATTATGCTGTTGAAATAACTGATGGTTTGTAATATCGTTTTTTTCGTTCCCTTTATATTAGAAATAATTATAAGAAAGGGAGTTTTTAACGGTCCAAAAACCAGTTAGTCACAATAACAGTTTATTTCATCTTACTTTTTTTAGGAGAACCGTTAACGGATTCGCATATCATTGTTATGACAAAAAAACTAAAGACCTTCAAAGTTGTTGTAAAACGATGAGAAAAAGGGGCAAGAAAGAGAGGAACAGTTTTCTTCGCCAACAAAAATCTTTGCTTTGAACGAAAGAAAATACGTCGCCAGCAATTATGCATGCAGCAAATCATGCAGCCGTTAAGAATTCATATGGAGCAAATGTTGATTTTATGTGATAATACAGTAGATCTGTGAAATTATTCTTATAAATAGTATTTAAGAGAATGTTTTCATGCTTTCATATTTTTGCTATACATATAATATCAGTATTTACACCTCATCATGGGTGATTGACACTAGCCAAGTGGCCAAAAGTTTGGGGAATGGCTACGTACGGGCGATCCAAAAATTCATAGTCAGACGATGGGCGCGCCATTTTTGAACCTGCATCTTAGTAACATGGCGCCCCCTTCGTCTTCTCTTATTCAAAATATTCACAATCTCAACAATACTTATTAACAATATATTCAACGTATTGTGCCAATTGAACATAGAATCTCTTTCTATCTCTACCCATAAAATATACTCAAAAATCACTGAAGCAAAAAATTATAAAAGAATGCAATATATTGTAACTATACAAAGAAACCAATAACAAAGGAGCGAAGCAGTATGACATAGACTAAAAAATGGTACTAAATGTAGGCATATATCAGTAACATCATACGTACGTAATATATTATGTTGTGTCATAAATAAACGAAATTACAAGAAAAGAACCTATGAATTATAATATAGAATGGGTGGGGTCATAAGAGCAGCTGAAAAAAAGATTATCATACGTAAGATAAAGGAATAATTTGTAGTCTATAATACAAATTACCAAGTAAGAAAGTACCATATAAATAGGAAGGAAGGAAGAAATTGGGTCATAAGTAGTAGAACGAAAAAAATGGCATAAATATAATAGAACAAAACGCTAAAAAATCAAATTAACATATTAAATATGAATAAAAATAGCTTATACAACGAATCACTTTTAAAAGTCATAATCTTTGTCTTGTAGCTCATGGTAAACTCCAGAGCCAAGATTTTGATTTTTAAACAAGACTTCTACTGCATCCTCTTGTGAAATTTTGTTGTAATCGTGTTGAATGAGTCAAGCACAAGCCTTAAGCACAAGAACATATTGTATAAAAGATAGCGGCATAGCCTTTAAATATGACTTTCTTTGTTAGAATGAACTTGTGTTGGAAAATTCTGCTGGTCCATGGATCCTGTAATAGCAAGCTTATTTTAATATATACAACACTTATTATTATTATATGTACAATATTTCCATTGCATAATTGTTTCAAAGTATCATTACTGAAGCCTTCAAAAATAAAACTAAAAATTGGATATGATTTTTTACTTTACGTAGGAATTAATTATTAATTTAATTTGACCCATTGGATATATTAAATTGAAAAAAAATAATATAGTATATTTTAATAGATTTTCAAATGGCTTGAAATTTTTATTATCAGCTAACGTATTATGATTCAACTAGACTTTCATATTTTATTCATAATTCTTATATTTAAAGTAGAGGAAAACTCAATTTAAATAAGACATGTTTCATTAGCAAACTTGAACAAGAGTAAACATAAATAAATCAGACAAAGGGCGCGCCCGTAGTCATTTGCAAAGTTTGGTCTGCTCTTATACGAGTGCTTTGCGAAATTGATCGCTTGAGCCATCCCGAAGATGAGTTCAACGAAGTGAAATCACACCCATGAGATGTCCTGGATATTACACCTTCTTCACACACACAGTCTTTAGGGAACACATAATGTATTTTTCCTGTTTTCCTTTTTTCCTCTTGTATACAATATACTCTGCAACGTTTCTTCTTCCCCCGCTGGTTTGATTTTTTTCCCTACTGAGGTTTTTGAGTTAACACCTCTTCACTCGTTTTGTACGTAAGTTATATAATTCCCAATACATTTTCTAACGCAAGAAAACGACCACATGCACATTGGCGAAGGTCATTACAGTTTTCCATTTTAATAAATGTAAATTTCAAGCTACGTATTATATATATACCATGACTTTTTATGTTTGAGAAATATTTAGATACTGCTATGCAATAATGGTCGTTATGAAACGTTATATAAAGTAATTTATGTCCTCTTATTTTATATATTACACCTTGCCATCAAAAAATTAGTATAGACTCGCTATAGTGTATGGCTACTAGCCCAATAAGATTTTTAATATATTTAAGACAAATATCCCTGCAAAACGCGGCCTGCCAACAAACCGAGCTTTTCAATAGTGTATCCACCTTCTTGAATAAACAACACAGGACGACCAATCGAACTTTTGGATGTTTTGAGTAATTGTCCCATTTTGTAATATGTTCCCACATTCTTTAATCCTTTCATACCAGCAACAGGATCTTCATGCCAAGTATCCAGCCCCATAGAACATACAATAATATCAGCACTAAATTTTTCTGTAACAGAACTGTTCAAAGTTTTAGACAAGTTGTCAAGATAAATCTCATCAGTTGTTGTCTTAGGGTCCATTGGTACATTAATGTTATAGCCTTCACCGGCACCTTGACCAGTTTCCTCGATAGAACCGGTAAAGAAAGGATAGCCAGGTGACCCATGCAAAGAAACGTATAAAACAGATGGATCATCATAAAAAATATCTTGTGTACCGTTGCCACTATATTGTACATTATAATTAAAATGTTTTTGTTTTTTGTGAGCGTACACATGTTTATATAACATCAATTATTTATACAATTCATGTTTATTTGCTTTTATAAATTAATTATGTATATACGGAAAAAGTAGTTATAAGCTTACTGATGGAAATCAATATCGACAATCATAATTTTCTTTTTCTTTTTCTCGTCAGCTGGTTGAGGTGCTCGCGCAATAGTAGATTTGAAAGCATCGAAAATATCAAAAGATTCACTCATAGCATTCATTTCTTCTAGCGTAAATTCTTGCATAAAGCGGGTAGCAACAGCAGCATTATTGATAAAGCAGTAACCTAATGATATTGTGTTTTTCCATTAATGTTTACCTTATAAATATCAATAGTAAAATGAAGATAATGAAACGTTATTTCTTACCGCCAGCAACACAGCTTGTTGAATGGTGACCTGGAGGTCGACACAAACTGTAAACGGATTGGTTGATATTATTTTCTTTATTTCTTTTTTTGTATTCTTCAGCCAACTTTAACAACCTGTGTGCACCGGTCAATGCAATTTGAGCCGAGGTATAAATGGAACGCCACGTGTCTTTGGTATGGGCGTTGGCGGTATCAAATGAATAAACGCCAATTTTACCTAATGGATTCGATAAAGTGTTCTTTTTTATCACTTCTTGTGAAACCTTTCCGATCACCTTGGGATGCTGGAAAGCTGATCCTATAGCAATTTCTGGTGGCATACCACTATCGACCCATTCTTTATAAATGTTTTGTAAGAATTCAACATAATCTTTTTCATGAACACGAAGAATAGGGGTCAAACTATAGTCTTGTGGACGTACGACATTGAATTGTTGAGGTTGACTATCAATGAATTTTTTTATAGATTCAAGACGTGCTGGACATTCTAAAGTAAATAAATAAAATGAAGTTTAAACATTTTCAGAAGGAAAAGAAAATGTTGTCAAAGGGAAATAAAAAAGACAATTCCGAAAGAGAAACTGGTGATACAAACATACCAAGATAGGGTTTGACCTGACCGCGAGTAGCTTCGAACGGAGGGTCGTGTAACAAACAGTCCTCATTGTAAATAACATCCATCGAATTTTTTTTAAAATAAACAGAAAAGAGAGACAGGAATTGCAGGACTTGTTTTTCATTTTTATTTATATGCAGCGGAGATCAACAAATGAAAATTTCCCCACACCCACACCTGAAGAAGGAGAAAAGTTGATATGATTATGGCATACACACACACTATATTGTAAGAATAAAGTAAAATCGTGAGAATTAAACTATTTAAAAAAACTCTCTTATAAATATAATTCGTATTATAAAGCAACAAATATACATTTCTTCTTTTCATCATTACTGTTTCTGTCAAACTCTTCTACTTCACCAGTACGTACCCGAAGTGTGTCAAATTTATTGAGGGAAAAATGAATAGCCTAGGGGATGCTTTTTTTTTTCATATTTAATGCTGTGGAGAATAAACCAGACACTGTTGTTGTTACTTTATCACTTTAGTATTTTTCGAGCCCGTTTATCATAATAAAGTTAAGAATCTTATACATTCTTTCAATAAACAGCTAAATATACTCGTCAGGGTAATAGCTATGTATTCACATAATGTACTAGCGCATGAATTTTACAAATAACTACATGATATTGAATAGAAATATCAATTAGTATATCATCTACTTACGTACTAAAGTGCTCTGATTACGTTATTCCCTTACCATAAAAAGAAATGCTTAATTTTCCCACGCATAAACCTACTTGTATATTATTATAAGCGAAAGATGACTATTTTTCTTTTGAACAACACACAGAGCTACGTATAATCACTTTCTTGTTCTACTAACTACATACAAGTGTGGGATTTATATATTGTGTACTGATAAGATATGTGTCGCCGCCTAATTCCACTGGGTAGATTATGACAGCTTTTTTCCATATAATAATATTTATCTGTGGGAACATCATTTTTATCATTAGCACCATAAAATGAAAACTATACAACTACCCAATGATTGAAGGCGAGTGGAATTCTGTTAAACTTCGAAAATTTTCTTTTCCATTGTAAAAAAAAAAAATAGAGCTGTAAGGAAATAAAATTAGTTTGACGTGCCCCAGATTCAGATGATAAAAAATTCCCCCATTGATGTTCTGTAGTATTGTTAATTTTCTTTGTTAATTCTACATGAATTATTGATAACTCACCTAAAAGAGAATTATCACGGAAATTTAAAATATCATTGTAATTTCAGGTAGGTATAATATTTTAGGTGTAGCTGGCACGCAAGTTTATACTCTTTCAATAAATCAGTGACATCAACTATTTTTTTTTTACCTCGTATTCCTTATTTAATTCAAGCGACAGGAATAAGTTTTTTTTTGCATTTCTTTTTTTTGTCACTAAAAAGTTTTCAATTAATCATATTATTGATATTTATAATGCATGATGTGTCATTTGATGACCAAAAAAAAAAAAAAATACTGTGCAGGTCATCGAAGCACTACCTTCTTGGCAAAAATAACAGAATTGTTTTATATAAAAACTTTTAATTAAGTAAGCAAATGTGTTATAAACATTTTCAATAGAAATAACTATTGTAGGAATTCGTAATACATCATATACCTCTATACGATATTGTAAAAGAACCACAGACAAACCATTCAAATTTGGTGCACCATATAATCAAGCTTGAAAGGTGGCGAAAGACACACTAATTTGATATATATTAATTGAGACAAAGGGAATACTCATTCAGTGACAGTAACTGTACGTAATAGTAAACGTTTCATATATATAAATAATTTTAGTAATAATAAAATCAGGATCTAAAATAAAATCGTTACATACAGGAAATTTAGAACGTACTATATATGTTGAAGTTTCTGTCAAAAGAACTTGAGATCTATCACAAACTTTCCAAGGCTATCCAAAAATGGATTTTATAAGATAAACTGTTTTGGTTTCTTCTCTACTCTTTCTTTTATTTATAAGTATTCTCTGATGTACATTCTTTTAACTGTTTTATTAAAGCAAAACAAAGTCCGAACGACACTGATATGTCCATGATTTTTCTTTTTAAAAGAATAACATCTCTAGCAAGTCCAAATAACATTTTCACATGAAAACTCTGCATTGATATATTGATATTTACAGTATTTTGCATTGACTTCTGGACACAAATCTCAATTTTTTCGCCCGTGATATGTGATTTTGTTCGCTTATGATGGCAATTTTTTTTATTCTGGGTAGGTGTAGCAAATACGAAAAAAAAATTGACTTCAGTCGCAAAAAAAAACTTTCCCTATCAATTGTGTAAATATCTAATCTTCACAAGCGAATTTCTTAGTCCTCATAAGCGAAATATATCGCCATCATAAACGAAAAAAAACTCCCATCATAAGCGAACAAAATCACTCGTCTTATAAGCGAAAAAATCGAGGGTTGTGCCAGGAAAATCCTGTATCGGTGATCCATAAGGAATGCTTATTTTTTTGCTAGAGATGAATAAAATAGCCAAAGTTTTTTAAAGCTTATGATTCTTTTAATAAGTAATATACTCAGAAACATATGGAAATTGTTATAAAAAGGAAAATATAAAACTGGTGAGTATAATAAAATACTAGAGCGAACACAGGAATTCAAAATACCTGGTAAAGTTTTTTAAACCATTTATGCGGTTACTTGCAAACAAATCAATCTCCTACGTACGTGCGAGTGAGCGGATCAAATAATTCTTTACACAAATCGAAACTTAAAAGTGGAAACTCACCTTCCGTAAATGTATGGAATAAATACCGCCAAGAAACGTTTTTATTATTCAATGAACTATTTTACGTTAAAAGTTTTTAAAATATTGTTTGTAGAAAAAGTTGGTAATGCATACCTTTACTCTCTGTTTCTTAGAGAAAAAGAGTACAGATAATATATAGTATACTAAGAAAACAAAAACATTCAGCTTTACAAGACATGATGCGTTATTATAAAGATCAACATGACAACGAATTTTCCCGAACAATAAGAAAGAAGAACTAGTTTGATAGTTTAAATAGAATATTGTTAAAAAAAAGGGATGGAAGAAATTTTTTTGTCGGAGCTGATCCGTCACACACATTACCTTTCCTGACCAGAACTTGAATTCTAAGGGATGCAAACACAAGAGGTATTTCAATGGATCAATGAAATAATAAAATTTGAGTGTCGAGACCCATTGAACAAAAATGTTTGTACTTTTTCTTTCCTTTTGTTTGTATATCAGTGCATCTATTTCCTAAAAGATCTTTGTAAAAACCTCGTAGAAGATGAAAAAAAGGGACAAAGTTTTCCCTCTCATATTTGGTCTCGTGTATGCTCCGATTTTTTTTTTTTTTGATCCCGAAATTCTTTGATCCAGTTAACTTAGTTACCCCATATTTATATATAAGTACACATCGTTTTTCACCTCTTGTACTTTTTTATTTTTATTTTTGCTTCATTACAATACTTTGCCTATATAACTGAATTATATATACTCTGTTACCATGCAACCATCTCCTCAGGATAATGCGTCGGTACATAGTCAAAATGAGGTTACCCTGACTTCAAACATATATCAAGATGACTTAAAAAAGATGGCTTCGTATGCTGACGAAGAGAAAAATATTTCAGTTCCATCCACTGTAGATCAAGAAGAAATTGTTGAAGAATCATATCCAGGCCTTGTTGAGTGTGCGCCCTTTCCTACATTAGCATCACTTGATGAAATTACTCATACCTTGACAAAAACAAGAACGAACCAAACACTCAAGAATCAACAACGTGATAATGATTCTCTCAAAACGGCCACAGTTACAGATGATCAACAGAAAGGAGAAAAACCTGTACTCAAAACCATTGGCGAATACTATGGCACTGAAGGTTATAGAAATCCAGGTTGGATGGCAGTCGTGGCGACTTTTCTTGTAAACTTCTTTGTAAAGTATTATTTATTTATTTTCATTGAACTACAGGCATTAACCTGTTCAAATTGTTTATTTTTACTAATTACCTGTTTTTTTTGCTGTTTTTTTCCTAAAAAAAATAGATTTTTGGTACGGTTTTTTCATGGGGAAATTTTCAGCGACTGTAAGTCTTCTTCACGTTTCTTCTGAGTTTTTTTTATTTATTGTTTCGGTTCTCTAATGACTAATGTTTTGTAATTATTTAGCTATCTGGAAATCTATGCCGATGAAACGGATGAATTTCGTATTGCCTTTGTTGGTACCTCTGCAAATGCCATTCTTTTATCTACAGGATTAGTCATTTCACCACTTATTCCTACCCTTGGATTTCGGGGATGTATGGCCATTGGTACTATTCTAGCTCCATTGGGTCTTGTTCTAGCCAGTTATGCGACGGAGCTTTGGCATTTGTATCTCGCACAAGGAATTCTTTTTGGTCTTGGTGGCTCATTTGTGTTTTCACCATCCATTACGTTACGTAAGTAGAACCATTATAATTTTATCTTAAAAAACACGAAACTTTCTGCGAAAAAAAAAACAATTAATATTCTGCTTTTACAAAAAAAAAAACAGCTTCACAATGGTTTGTAAAGAATAGAGCGTTAGCAACAGGGTTAGCTGTCTCTGGATCAGGGATTGGAGGTGTATGTATCTCTCCAATGGCTCAATCGTTGATTACTAATATTGGATATCGAAATGCATTAAGAACAATGGGTGGCATGGGTTTTGGGTTGCTGAGTATTGCCACGGCATTAGCGGTATCTCGGTACCCGCCAGCGCGGCCCAATGGGAAGCCTTGGAATATTTTTGACCGATCCCTTATAAGCTGGCCATTTGCTTTCTTACTTCTGTTTGCACTCTGTATCTCGTTCGGCTATGTCGCACCATTTTTCTTGACACCTACCTACGCAGAGCATATTGGTGTTGATGCTTCGGTTGGTTCAACTCTTATCAGTATTATGAGCGCAGCTAACGCTGTTTGTCGAATTACTCTTGGGTGTGTATACATATACAAACATCATCATATCCTCATTATAATTACTGACATATATATTTATTTATTTATTGCTGGATTTGTAAATCTAGATATTTTGGTGACAAATATGGACGAGTCAATACTCTTTCCATTTTTACATTACTATCTGGTATTTTTACAATGGTTGTATGGCAGTTCGCCAGCACTTATGGTGCCTTTGTTGCTTATTGTGTTTTGTTCGGATTAACTGGAGGCAGTTTTGTCTCACTTATGCCCCCTGTTGTAGCTGATATTGTTGGTATTGAGAATATTCAAAAGGGAGTTAGTATCTCTTATGCTTTGACCATGTTTGGCAACTTGCTGGGAACACCTGTATCTGGTAAACTTCGAGGGCAATTTGGATGGACAGCAGCAATTCAATTTCCTGGTACAATGACAGGTTTGTAAATTTTAATTATTTTTATATTCTATATTTAAATATATTCTCTCATTTTATTAATCACTATTTTTTTTCTCGTCCCTCTCCAGTCGCTGCAGGACTTTCAGCAGTTGCTATCCGATTTTTGCTGAATCGTAAATTTTTTGCCAAGGTTTAAGGGAAAATAATAGAACAAGCATCCATTTCCACAATGTATATTTATACCCAGCATTCTTCATCTCACTTTTTTTGTCCGTATTAATCCACAACATTATATACGTACTTATTGCATTATCATATTTTATTTCATCACCATTCTTAATCTCTTTCATTTCATAGTAGATTATTATTATAATACTACTACTCACAAAAAAAATCCATCTAATTATGTAACCAAATAAATAAAAACATCGCGTAACCTTTTTGAAATAACATGAACTTTCACATCCTGATCTACGAACACGTTCATTTTGTATTTTTCAGAAACTTACTCTTATGCTATGATCTAGAGTACACGGATACAAAAGAACGACAAGTTATCTTTTTAAATATATATGCTCAATTGATTGTTGAATTCAGACAGCATACAAATGAGATCATAAATAAATATTAAGTTCTTTACTGGTACTCTTATCTTTTTTTTTATCCAAATGAACATACAGTTCATGTTGGTCGCAACTACATATATTAAATTTGTGAAGAGACCACAATATATTAAACATTTATTAAATTTCACATTCACATTTACATTTAAATTTACATTTACATTTCATAAAAATCATTATTAAATATACAAAGGCACACAAAATGTCATTATTAATTGGTTCTAGCCTCCATCAGCCTTAATGCTCAACTACCTATCTTTACTATTCATGGTCTTTTTTTTTATAACATTTATAAACCATCATAGTCTAATGACAACAAACATATAGGTGATTCTAGATGACATGCAAAGAATAATACGTAGTCTATTACTGATTGATATTTTGGGTACTTTTATTTCAGGGTTAGTACTAGTATTCATCTATTATTTCTTAGTGTCGTTATTATAATCATGGCATCAGCTCAACACCCCACAAGATAAATCGACTGATTCATACATTATAGACTATATCTTATACAATACATAAGTGAGAAAGTCTAAAAAAACCACCCATGTGCTAAGTCACATTTAATATTTATCAACAACCTATCCAACAATATATTATATCCAACACCAGTATTCATTGAACATAATATGGATAATAAACATTTAGATATCTCTTGTATCGTATTATGTTTACAATTAACTAGCTTAGGTGCATTGATAATCACCAAGTTGTAGAATGTATTTGAACTATTCTAATTGCATACACAGAGATAGTAAACAGATAGATGGATATTTGTTTTTCAAGCATACGTACCAGTGAAACAACGCACTTACATGCTGCTGCAACTACAAGCGATCCAATACATAATAAACTAATAATGCCAGAATACAAGATGTGTCTATTTATTGAAAATTTGATTTGTAGTATTACACATGAAAGAATCACAAAAAATATTCACCATATCCGATATGATCAAAGCACTTATTCTATATAAAAAAAAAATAAAGAAAAAAGTCCAAATAGCATGGGATTTTGTATCATTCATCAGGCATAAAACTACGATTAGGGAGGTTGCTGCAGGCCATTCAAAAAGTGAATAATAAAAAAAGAGCACTACATAAAGAGAACATTCTTGATATTATTTATCGTTGATAGTATCATTTTTTGTTGCTATCATATATGGTAAAAACATCATGTATTATGTGATGAGTATTATAATTTTTTATTTTATTTTACAAGTCATTTTTCCCCATTGATGTAGAAAATTCTCATTTTTCATTACATTGGATTATTTTTCTTTCCTTCCCTCACTTAGTCATCTAATAGCATGTTGTGAGATATTTGAAAAATATATATCTAAAATCCAAAATACGTAACATAATTTCTCTTCATAGCTTAGAATAAAGTCTAAAAGCCTATTCTTGGCATGAGGCATGACTAGATTCTTTCAGATGGTTATACATATCTTATGTGCGACAAGGACCTTTAGTTTTGTATATATATGGCTTATACGCACAATTCTATTTTGCTCATTTTTTTTTTATCATTTGAGAATATATTGAATCACACAAACCCTTTAATAATACTATCATATCAATATTAGCTTTCTATGATATGGTCGCGACCACTCTTTTTTTTTTTTTCGCTGAGCCAAATGAAGAAAAAAACTTCCTTAGTGATGATTGATGTTGGGTGCCCCACATGATCTATTAAATCGGTCGGATCAGGAAGTCAAATGGTTTGATGTGCAGAGAAGTTCTTTAGTACCATTTGTGTATCACTTTCATCCATCCAGGTACAATATACAAAAAACAAGGAGAATGTCATCGTTCACTACAAATAGATAGTGAAAAATAAGTAAAAGGTAAAAAAAAAACTACTTTTTTTTTTATTTTGATGCAAACCCATTTTTTTTTTCAAAGTACAAAATACTATACAGGGGGGAAAAAAATTAGAACGAAAAAATGTAGTATTCATCATAGGATTTATGCTAATTTACGTTGTGTAAGGTCATATTCTTCAGGTACATGAGAGACCTCACGAAGATCTTGTTCCAGAACTCGTTTTTGATCCTATAAATTTTGATAAACAAAATTGTAACGATGATGATGTGAGATGATGATTTTACACGTGTGTGTTTAAAAAATGTAAGTAATAATAATAAAAAAGGAACAATTCATGGGTAACTCAAAAGCGTAATCCTATTCTTACCTCAGAAAAATGAAATTCACCAAGAAATTGTTGACCCTTTAGAAATAATGGGAACCAGATTCGATCATCTGGCCACATTGTATCAAATGGGATGTTATCATATGAGAACCATTCAGGTCTCATTTCTTCAGTTCTATTAGTGTTTGTTGAAATTTTCAGATTTTTTTTTTTATTTAGTAAAAGAAAAAAAAAACTTCAATAATAATATCGAAATAATAATCAAAGTAGTTTCATTACATACTCTGTTGGAGTGCCTTTATACTCTGTGGATCGAAATACATGTACTTCCAATGCAACTGGATCATTTTCAAAAGTAAAAAGATTGATACCTATTTTATCCATATCGACAGCTTGAATCATAGCTTCTTCCTGTATTATGGATCATTCATTCACGCAGCCAACCCACCCAATAAAAAAAAACAATTCCTCATTAATAATAGTGACATAAATTACAGTCTGCTCACGCTATTCATAGATACCTCAAGTTCTCTATATGCTGCTTGAACAATAGTTTCTCCTGGTTCAAGTTTACCACCAAAGCCTATGAACAAAAAAAAAAATTAGAGCTTATCTACTACAACCATGACTTTTCGTTTCTTCCAGTCACACTTTTTTCTTTTACTTTCGAGCCATGTGTATACCATTCCATTTATTTAAACCAAAACCACGTTTCTTCATTCCAAGAAGAATCTAAAGAAAAAAAGGTCATTATAAATCGCGAGATCAAAATGTCAAAAAAAAAATCACATCTTATTTATATATATATACCTTACGATTCTTTTCGTCCAATGTCAAAACTAAAGTAAATAATTTCTTTTTCTCAATTATAATGGGCATTCTATCTCTTTTCGCTTTTTTTTTTTCTTTTGACACGATCCAAAGATAAGGGTATATAGTTCAAACAGTTCACACCCGCTTGCTAATTCGGAGTGAAACCATGGTTACACGTCTCTGTTACTACGTTGTTATATATAAACAATAAACCTGGAGAAAAAAAAAAGTTATTTATGCTTAACCAGTAATTATAAAACATAATAATATATGCATAGCAACACTGTGATTAATGCCAACAACAAAAAATACATAATATTTTGATGTGACAGGAAAGAATAATGCTACGAAAAGACTTTTTTGGGAAAGGGGTGGGGTACTCATAACAAACTGCATGAAAATCATGTCTCGGCTTCAATATCTCATCCCCTAAAAAAGAAAACAATTCCAATTTTCCCGGTATACACAAATGCCTTTCTTTTTAACATATACTTGTAGTTACAATGACCTATCAAAATAATGACAATGACGTATAATTTAATCATGATAATGATAATTATAATTACCATGATCAAAGGTAATAAATATTTTATGCAGCTGATTAGAAGAGTGAAAAAAGAACATTGTATGCATATCATAAAAATACACCTGATGAGAAGAAAAGGCAAAAAATAAATAAAAAATGTTACCAACAAAATAACAAATAAAAACCTTGATCTTAATTGTAGGTTATTGACCGATTCGAAATGAGCCATTATAAAGATAAGATTAAGGGTAAGTTATATTGATATGTAAATATATGTATAATACCCGATCCATTTAACAACATTACTCTATGCCATTCTGTATAGAAGATCCCGTAAAGCAGGGAAAGATAAAGCATTATTTATTATCCAAAACTAACCAAAATTCCCATCTTATCTATCACATGATGGTTATAATGATGATGAAGGAATTTTTACATCAATGCTTTGAAAACCAATAATAATACTGTAACTTTTGGAAAAAAAAATTCATTAATGCATAATATATATATATTCCACCCTATATGTATAGGCCGTTGATTTTAATATTTATATAATGTGTCATAATACTAAAGGATGATGACGATGTTGGATTGTTGTTGTAGCTTATTATCTGAAAGATAATGCAAGTAGTAAGTAAATAAACTTGTTGTGATTCAATAATGATGAAGGTGGGGTTTAAGAATAAGTAAACAAATAATACGCCTAACTCACCATTTTTTAATGATATATGGCATCATCATCTATTATATCTCAACCTCCGCTTTCTAAATTCTTCCTCCCCCACACACATATATACACTTATTATTTGCTTTTTCTTTTCTTTTACCCACTCCTGCTTATCATTTATTATTATTTATTCTAGACTGCAGAAGAATAAAGAAAAAAATAAAATAAAGAAAGCTTTTTTTTTTTGTTTGGTGATTTTAGAAATAACAACAATGTTATGTATTAAATGCGGGGTAGTTATACGTATAGAGGGAAATAAAAAAAAAAAGGGCTGGCTTTTTGATATTATAGTTCATACTAATCCCGTTAGCCTAATGACCATATTCTTCTTGTGAATAGTAGTATATCCAGCTGCATGTTTGACATGCTGCTGTAAGAGAAAAACAAAACAAACCCACACTATTTTATTTATAAACTGTACACGTTGTTCGGATTTTATAATAATAATGATAATAATAATTCATATTTTTTTTTTCTAATTGATTTTAAATCGATAAAACTTTTTTATGAATTTTGGATCCAATGAAAAAAAAAAAAGGTTGAATTTTATTTCGCATGATTTATGTCATATTCATATAATTGAACTGAATTTACGGAATAATAATAATGATATCAAGATTTAAGCTACAATTATATAGTAACAACAAATTGAGACCACATGATGACATACCAATCAACAACATTGAATGTTGATTCCGGTTACGTACTACCTTTCCCATTCCCCCCTTTTTTTTTCTGTTTCTTTCTCTCCGGCCGCTCCCCCGAAAAGATAGAGTCTTGTAATAATGTACTGTTTACTCCTCTCTTTTATTTTTAATAATAATAGATGATTATGTTATCTGGAACATAAGTAGCAATATCTAATACTCAATATAAATAAAATCAGATAATGTACAATTATAAACACATTTATAACTTGTTTCAAAAATCATTTAAGTGAGAAAAATTACAAAATAATAAGTCTACATGATCTTTAAATATATCGGCTTGGCTCATTAATATCATCATTGCTTATGCGGTACGTACAAACAATGTTGATAATCAAGGAACCAAAAAAAAAAAAAAAGAGACATTATTGCTATCAACCGGATATAATGTCACATGTGCCAAATACTATATGTAGCAGCACCAACCAATTATCGTTATTTGGTGCATGAATTTGAAAAAAAACTTGGAGCTCTTCTCAATCTATCATGTTCCAAAGGGAACGAGGACAACACAATATATATGTAGAATAAATATAACTCTATGTATATTTAACCAATAATAAATGATGAAAAAAAAATGAAAAAAAAAAAACCCGCGAAAAATATAAGATTCAGTTAATATTCATATTTATAAATTTTCATAATAGTAGTAAGAAGAAGTGTGAATGAAGTCATTTATTATCCAATGATAATTAACCGACTTTTATAAAGTTGAAGAAACAATGAGCGGGACAGGTAAAAATAACATACGAGAGTTCAGCGTCATATTATTTGCTATCAATTAAGTGATCTTTAGTAATATGATATTTTTTCTTTATCTAAACGAGTTATTAGTGGTAGCGTATTATTTTATACTATCGATCTTTATTCAGTATGTACCCTAGACCAACCAAGTGATCAAAATGATAACGAACTACCCGCAACAACAATGAACAAAGGGCGTAAAGCAAAAACGATCAGTAGTAGTTAATGTAGAACAATAAAATCAAATCCCTCAGTATTTAAGATATACAAATAGGTCAAACCCCATTATTTTGTATAGAAATAATGAAAATCAGTTGTTATTTCAGATACTTTCCATCATATGATTAGAAAAATATCTGAAATTAATACGTACGTAGATTTTTTTTTTTTTTTTTTTTTGATTTTTGGTGGTTAGTAAATATATTTTTATGATAATTAATATTATTCTTTGTTTTTTTTCCCTTCAATAGATAGGTTTTAAACACAATGAATAGTATCATAGCAATAATATTAATAATAAAAAGATAAGTATAAAGTAACAATATCAATAAAATAAGAAGCTCATGTGAATAATCAAAAATAAAGGAGTATTTTTTTTTTTTGCTGAGCCATAAAAAATGGAAATGTCATCATCATACCGCAAAAAAAAAAAAAAAAACACGGAGAAATATGTAAGTAAACCTTAACAGGAAATGTCATGTCATTTTGGGGTTTGAAAAAAAAAATGTAACGTGGTCCTAAAATTTCGCCAACAATTGTTGTTGATAGTTATTCTATTTTCAAATAATATGGCGAATGAATAATTAGGAAATGAGGTCAATTGAGTAAATAACGCGCCCAATCCGATTCGCATGACTTAAAATCGGAATAGTAATGAATGGGAAACCCGTTTTTTTTTTTTTTTGTAAAAAGAAATAAAGAGTTTATATGTTAGTAAGTATGTGTAACACATCTGTTCAACGGATCGCCCATAGCAACGGGTCCGGAACAGATACCGATATACCTATTATAGGTTAATACCTAAGTTACTTCCGCTTTAACGATGAATCGAACAAAGGTCTATTTTTTTTTTGTTCCATAATGAATGATTCTATTAAGATCAATTTGTTTGAATATTTAAATTATAAAATCTTGCCTTCTTTTTTTTTTTTTTTTTTTTTTTTTGTATTCTTTGTACGTAACAGCTTTTATATCATCAATATATTTAACTGAATTATACAATGTTTTGGGGGGGCAGAGAAAGAAGAAGGGGATAATTTACACCTTTTATAAGTATATAGTGTAGATATGTAGAAAGAAGACACGTTTTCGGGTATACTACGTATACAAAGTGAAAAAAGAAAAAAGGTTAGCTTTATTATTATGTTGTGCATATTGAAAAAAAAAAGATCGTCCAAAAAAAAAAAAAAAAAAAAACGTTATATATTACAATCTAATAAAGAGCCCGCGTTTTTTTCTTTTATAACCATCAGATAAATAGTTAATAGCAATAATAATAATAATAATAATAATATAAAGATGACCAATCAATCAGCCTTTAAATCACACTTTGAAAAATTATACCTATGTAATTGCATAAGTTATGGATAATGAGTGGATGGAATATATCAGCCGCTCATCTACAGAAATAGAATAAAAGAAAAACAAGGGGTACCGAAGCACATGGTTGAAAAAAAAAAAATAAAAAAAAAAAAGTGTAGCAAAAATCATTTCCCGCCGATATTACAGCAAAAAATTTAGTAAAACAAATATATACACTTATAATAGAAAATATGCCAATAATTTTTTTTATTTTCTTATTGGGGTCCGTGTTATTATGTCGTGAATTGGGTGATAAAAAGAAACATTGTACGTTAGCGTGGAATTTGTGCTTCGTGAATGGCGATGGTTCACGTCATTTGTGAAACCAAAAAAGCTATTTTTGTCTGGAAAGAATACAAGTATAATATATATATATATATATATATAACTTTTACATACTCATCTAAATTACAACAGCAATAACAACAACGACAACTATAATCGTTATGTCAAACGAGCATACATAACAACATTACATTGAATTATTATCATAATACCAGCATGTGGTACATTTTTACTGGAACAAGTAATTTTTTTATTCACTCCTTAGACACGGAGAAAATATATATATATGTAATATTTCTCGTTTTTATTTCTCCTCTCCTCTCCTCCTCCTCCTCCCCCAAAAAAAACACATATCAGCTTAAAATGTATAAGAAGGAAGGAACGATTATAATAAAGAAAAAAAAGGGGGGGGTTGATTGAAAAAATTGAAAGGAGAAATAAAGGGAGGAACAAATAGAAATGTCAAAAGGGAATTCATGTTCGGGGCTTTCATAAATCTAAAAAAGAATTACAATGTACATTTCTATGTGTTATGTGATCAATTATAATATCACTCTTTTTCATTCTATTATTATTATTATTATTATTATTATTATAATAAATTAAAGAATTATATTTATCATTGTTATTATTAAAAGATTCATTGTTCTTTACACATTTTTTTAATCAAATAAATGTCAATTTATCTGTCAATCTTCAATTTTCGTCACAACTCCTTCTTTATAAATCATCATCATCATCATCACCCTTCTTCTATCTTCCCCCCAACATAAACGAATTATGTTTATAAGTTCATTCTTACATTACTCCTTCTTATCTCTCTCTCTCTTCCCCCCCCCAAAAAAAAAAAAAAAATTCATTATTATTGTTCTATCTCTTTCTTCCCCCAAGTATATAAGCTCAACCAAACATCAACCAAGCATAAATAACACTAATAATCCCCGCACTTTTTTTTTTCTTTTTACGTTATACCTCCTGGATCCTACATTGCATTTATTCCGATCCTTGCAGCTCACGTTAATTGTTATTTACTTGTTGTCATTTTATATGTTAAAATAATAATAATAATCATAATAAATCTATTTTTTTTTACTAGCAATAATCATTAGTTGGTTTATTATCATCAATATATATATATATATATATATATAAAGATAAGAAGAATAATAAATAAGGGGAATTATAAATAATAAATATAATCAAATATAATTTTGATATATAAAAATGAGAGAAACCCTTGATTGATCCAAAACTAACTGTCATGTGCATTCGTAATAAGGGTTTTCTTTTTTACTTTATGCGCTAATATAATGAAAAAGAGAATGACCCTATAAGCAGTTGTATTTGAAAGTATAATTAAGTGTAATGATAAATAATAATAATAATTATAATAAAAAGGGACCTTAACAATGAACGCCACCCTGATCTATATATTAATGATTATGATTTATAAAGATTATCCAATCTATTATGTAGTATGTTATATACATTATCTTTAGAAAGTAAGTAAAAACAAGTCTAAATCTAAGTGGATAAAAAAATTAGAAAAACAGGTCATTTTATATACCCCAGACTAGGTTGGAATGATGATCGAGTGAGCCAATGATGGGTTTTAAGTTCCCCTCCTCATCTCCCCCCCCCTTTATTTTATTTCATAAGTTCCACACACGTTCACCTTTATCTTGCATTTATTCCTCCGTCTCTCTTCCCCCACCACCCCCCAAAAAAAAGTACCCTGATATTAACGCCCCTTCCCCCCCCAAATGTATGCTTTCATCATTTTTTCTTTTGTTTCTATAATGCTTTAACCATTATATAATAGATATACTCTATTAGTGTCAATTTTTTTTATGCCTTACCCCCATCATATGCAAGATGCTACGACCTTCAACCAACGTTTATTATTGGTTCCGTGTTTTCTTTTTTACAGGATGATCTACCTTCGGAGCATCCTCGCCTTTTATTTTTATTTTACACTTACCCCCCACCCCCACATCATGGCTTTTTCTTTTTAGTTAGTCTTCAGTTCACCCTTTCTTCTTCTTTCCCCCCCCATAAAAACAAAAACCACCTTTCATCCATATACACACACACACACACTTACCCACTTAACTCTCCACACACTGTTCCCTCCCTTTTTTTTTGCTCCTCCCCCTCCTGTTCAAGGGAATCTAAAGACCAATCGTTTTGCATCGAATATACTTCTATACACTAAAGAGAAAAAAAAATTATCATTATATATATATATACTCCCCCGCCTCCGAACCGGCCCCACAACAAAGCATTCCTTATTTCATTAACCGGAATCACAATCACGCACCGGCCCTATAGAAGGAAATAATAATAAAAAAAAATTAGTATATAAAGCTTTGTTGTATCTTTGAAACTTGTGAACTCCTTTAACCCATAAGTGCTTTCAAACTACTTCTATTGTATTATTTTTTTTTTCTTTTCTTCTTTTTCTTTTCTACTTTTAGTAACCTAACTTTTTTGGTCGCATTATATGCGCATTTAAGACCGGTTAAAAAAAAAACACCAATTGTATTATCATCTTTCTTCTCTATTTTTATTATTTTATGCATATATGAATCAACAATTATATTCAAATATTTCAACATTTTTACCATCAAGAACAAGAACAATAACTATACCAACAAGATCAACTTCAATGAATAATACAATGTCATCATCATCGTTCTATTCATCTACAACAACAATGCCTTCATGCGAAGGATTTCAACCACCTTTTGATAGTAGTCAAGAAGAAAGTTATTCACCATCTTCAATGTTTCCAAAATATGAAGATCATCAACAACAACATAATATGTTAATGGATAATAATAAATTTTCTACTTCTTCTACTACTACGACAACAGTAATAACCAATGGTAATCGTACGAGTATGAATGATTCAACAATGTCGACGGCGTCAACTAAAAATAATACCCCAACGACGGAGTTCAAGGCTACTTTTTATAATCCATTTGAAACCAAACATCGTAGACGTACCTCGAAACAACAATTTAAAATTCTCGAAGCAGCATTTGAAGAGAATCCAAAACCAAGTGCAGCAAAACGTCAAGCTCTTGCCGAAGAATTAGAAATGACACCTCGAGGTGTACAAATTTGGTTTCAAAATCGTCGTGCCAAGGCAAAACAACGAATCGATATTTTAAATATTAATAGTAGTACTAGTAGTAATAACAGTAGTAGTAATAATAAAAGGTCATTTGATGATTTTTCTTCTACTTTGGATGAAGAAGATGAGTATAGTACTCATCAACATCGTCGTCGTCGTACTACTAGTAATTATAATAAACCTTTTTATACTGAATGGGATAGTCAAGAACCCATCGTGACCAATGATGGAACTTCTACCACTGATAGCACTACTATTACTACTAATACTGCTGCTACTACACCTACCATTAACACCGCTGCTGTTACTACAATTACAGCTCATGTGACTTCCAGTGCTCCAGCTTCCCCGCCCTGCATTACCGGAAATCATCCGGTCCAGGCCCCATCACTGTGTTACTCCTACAGTAATGCATCTTCCTCACCAGTGACGCCGTCTGTTCCGTCACCTACAATGCAAGATCAGCAGGGATATCAATCACAACAAACTCAACTACAACCTCAGTTACATTCTGAACTATCACAGCAACAACAGTCGGATTTTTTGGTTGATTATACTTCGAAATCAATGTGGTCGCCCATGAACGATGCCTCATTCGACACGAACCATTCTTCCGGTTACATTACAGATTGGATGCAGACTGTACCTTTTCCCATTAGACCTTCAATAAGACATGACCCTTCTATAACTAGTATAGCAACAACAACTACTACTACTAGTAGCGGTTTTGGATCGGAAGAAGATGAATTATTATCTCAGTGGGGACCAAAGAATTATCAGGTAAAAAAAAAAAGACCCTTAATTGTAAGATAACCAAAATTTTACCTAATATGCTGACTTTTATTTTTTTTTTTTACCAAATTTATATTTGACGATCCTTTTTTTTTGCTATTGTTTTATTTTTTTAAAAAAAAAAAAAGATTGCTTCATTTCCTAATTCACCACAACAACCACAAGAACAAATTTTTCCACAACCTATCATTCATAATACAGCCGACAATAAAGAGAATTCTATTGATCTGGCCAACATATTTGGTGCTTCTTTGATGGATTCTACTGTTCCTTGTAATTTGTTACCTGTAACTAGTAGCGATGTTCATTGGATATCTCAAAATCCACAACCTGTAATTTGGTAAAACAAAAACAGAAAAAAAAAACATAATATATATATATATATATATATATATGCTCTCCATTCCTTTCTTTCTAACTATAATTACCTTTATTACTACTTTATATAATAATCTTTCCTTTTCTCTTTCTCTTTCTACTCTCTCTGTCATACACACATTTGTCATCATCAATTATGTATATTTTTGTTCTTTTGTTTATTATTCTTGTTCTTATTATTTTACTCTCTTATATGATTTCTATATTCCTTCTTTCTCTGCGCAGATTATATAATCTTATGTCCACCATTTAATGTATGTTTAATTCTCTCTCTTTTTCCACCATAACTATATATATTTCTTATATAAATATGCTGGCCATATGCAAATTTACATTTCTGTATATTTCCTTTACTATCATTATTCCCTCATTCTCTTTATAAAATCCGCGGTTTTATGATTCTTCTCTCCTCCCTTTCTCTCTCTCTCTCTCTCTCTCTCTCTCTCGCTCGCCAAATTACACAGACATATATATATATATATACTTATATACTTCTTTTAAAGTATATACTTTATTATTATACATATATTATACATATTATCTTTTCTTTCTGTTTATAAATCGATTTTCCCCTCCCCCTCCCCTTTTTATTTTTTTCTTTTACACTACAAATACTTTACTACTATCTCTCTTTCTCTCACTTTTTTTTTTTTTTGTTATTTTCCAATTCATTATTATTATTCGTTTATTTCTTATTTTGATTATTATGTATAAATTTTTTTTTGTTATTAAAATCAAATATTTCAATACTATTTTTTAATTTTTTATTCATACGTAAAGATTTAAAAGGGCAAGATTTTTATATTCGTAACAAATGATACGTAAAACATATGAATTAATTCGTAATGTTGTTGGGCAGAAAAGAGGAAAAGGTTTTTGTTTCTTGTTCATCCATCTGTGGTTGGTTTCTAAAATAACAGTAATAAATATATAGAGTTAATACGTACGTAAGAAGAAACAACGTCAACAATTACCGTAATAATAAAAAATGTATGGTAATAAAAGTGTGTCAGGTTGAATTTTTCTCTTGTTGGCGGTATATTAGCTCACAATATACTAGTATTTATCTTCTTTGTTATGAATGATGAAAGAAAATAATAATAGTAGGTTAATTATTTTATTATTTTATGAATTAATGATGACATTATTATATAATATTTTTTTTTCCTCACTATCTATGATAATGATAACAAGAACGTTCGAATTTTTATGCCACTTTTTTTCATTATAACTCCTTCCCTATCATTGTTTGTACTACATAATAATTTGATTTCAATTGAAGCATATGCTTTTTTTCCCCCATTCAAAATAAAATTAAAATAACAAATGAAATTAGTTGTCAAATGATTTATGGATTATTATTTGATACATAGTAAAAAAGATACATAGCTATAATGCAATTGGTTAATGAGGTAATACACTAAGTATACTTCTAAGGTGAAAGCACAACATAAAAGATAACTAAAGCAAAAAAAAAGAGTTTTTTTTTTAATAAATTAAAAAAGCGTCATCATCACGTGAAGTTATGCCAAGTTGATTAAAGGAATGGATTTAAATTTTGCGGTCATCATTATTTCATTTATTGTTTTTTCTATTATTATTAGTATTATTAGCACCTTTTTTTTTAAACATATATATTGTCGTGGTGTTACTCAACAAAAAATTATTATGAACAAAAGACATATGAAAAATATCATCAAAGTCGGGCGTTTATTTATATTTTTATGAGGCACACTAAAGCACTTGTTTATTTCAAGGAAAGGAATAATGTGTAACCTATTTATAAATGATAGTAATAATATTACTTACTAATTAAAAAAAAAGAGGAATTTGTTATAAACAAAAACTCATTTATATACTGGTTCATGATATAATTGTGAGGCAGTATAAATGATGAAAAATCGAACATGATCAAGTTACGTATTATTATTTATTATTATACCTAAGCATGGGAAGTTCAGCAGGTACATATACTGTATAATCGTTAACAACAGAAGGAAGGAGATCTTATGATCTTTGAAACACCCATTCAACTAATAATTCAACAAAAAAAAAAAAAGAAAACTATTGTCTTACCTACCCAGATACTTTAAGCTCGGGAACCCTTTTTTCCCTTCTCTTTCTATCCTCTTTCTCTTTCCCCTACCCTCCCCCCTTTTTTTCACTTTCCTTTTCTCTTTTTTAATGAAATTAGTATTATGGCTGTAGCTGATCCAATAACTCAAAATACCATAGCAACAACAACAACAACAACAACAACAACTGGTAACACAGCAACAAACGATAAAGCATTGAAAACGACAACAGCATCAATATCTTCTGAACTTATAACTTATAATAATCCTATTACGTCGTTATCAACAACTTTATTACCGACACATGTTGCCAATTTCATCACTGCAGTTTCTTTAGCTGCACGACTATCACTCCGCTGTTCTTCTCTACTTATTGAAGCTCTCTTTGAAACAGCAAAGTATAGTACTGTTTTTTCTTTTGGTTTTTCACGTCAAGCTTTAATCAATGCTATATCTACTGCAAAGAAATTGCATGCTTTAACTTATCCTACTACTGCCGATTCTTCTTCTGACTATTCTAATGATCATGGTGGTATTGATGCTGAAAAGTAATTTTGAGTTTTATTTTTTTATTTTTCAAAAAAAAAGGATTTACTTCTCCATTGCAACAAAAAAAAAAGAGACAACGGCAATTGTAACAAAATAAAAAAAAAAAAGACATTAAATATATATAAATAAATGACTTACCCGAATATTTTGATAATAAATGATAGAGGAGTATTTCTTCAAATATTGGATAAATATACTACTTTAGGTGTTTATGTTATCCATCATTCATTTACACTGGCTGAATTATTTGCACTTTCTGGATTACAATTCACTTCCAATACTATTCAAACAGGGTTAAAGGTTTTTTTTTCTCTCTTTTTCTTTTATATGTATACATATATAGTAATAAACCAGTAAATAATAATAGTAATAATAAATAATTACTAGGCTGCTGAAGAATCTGTTCAAATTATCGATGGAATATTTGGATCTAATGAAACATCACGAGCTATTGCATCTATTATCACTATGGTTCATCAAGAACTTATTAATGATCCTGAATTTGAATTAGCCAAAAATGGAAAAATGGCTGTTTTAGGAGGACTCACCAAAGCCCTCACTGCATTTGCTGTATTACAAAACGTAACACATAAACGAACAATGGAATATGTCAAGGTGACAAAAATGTGGAAAGGATTGGTAATTGAAGATGAAGAAGATGAAGAAAATGATAATGAAGCAGCAATGATACCTTATCGACATAATAATACATCGTTCATGGATGATAATAATGAAGATATGAATAATGAAACAGATGTAATTAATGAATTAGAAGAAATTTTGGCACAAAATGAAACAGCAACAGAAAGTTCTATTTCATTGGCGCTACAAGAAGGTGGTTCAGCATCTCATTGGGCTTCAGCTTATCCAATGTATGAAATATCAACAGCAACAAAACGAACTATTGTACGAACAACAAAAATTCGACCCATTGCGCCACCTGGACAACCTCAGCCTAAAGCTAAATATATCGTAGTCAAATCTGATCAAGAAGATAATGAATCATTTATGGCTGTCATTGATCAAGAAGATGGAAATAATGCGGTTATCCCAGGGGCATGGATTGAACATTCTGTTGAAGACGAAGAAAGAGAAAAAAAGAATGACGAAAATAATGATAAGAATCAAACGGTATTAAAAAGTCCTTCAAAAGGATTAAAAATCATGCTATCGGCCGTATCTAAAAAGTTTTCACGTAAAAAAGTGGAACGACAAGTGAAATATTCTCGAGATGATCAACATTTTAATAATAGAGATACAGTGGGGCGATCGATTGTACATCATGGAAGTATAGAAACTTTGGATTTTTCGGATGATTATGAGTATGATGATTATGAACAAGAGGATGATCGTGATATCACTACGACATTAAGTACAACAAGATCGTCTATGTTACAATCAGCAAAATACACCACAACATCATCCACATCCGATGATAAACCGTTACCTTTACCACCACCACCACCAACAACAAAAGAAAGTAACAACATTAATAATAATAACCATAAAGAGAGTCCAGGGGATCGTACGATTAAACGAAAATCATCATGGGGACGACTGAAATTAAAAGGGACTCGTAGAAAAAGTGTCACTAGTTTATTTCAAAAAGGTGCTGAGGCTTTGAACGCAAATAAAAAAAAACAAGATTCATCACCACCACCACCATTACCAATTCCCCCCTCATCATCACGTCATCATTTGAATACCAGTAGTGTTGCTATGGCATCTAGATCATCTGTTACTAGTACAACCACTCATCATCATCATCGTGGTCGATCCAGTTCGATTACCAGTATGTCGAGCGCAGCTCATACATTGACAGCGACCTATATTACTGCTCCATCCTCCCCTTCCTCATCTACTGTGTTTCGTTCATCTCAACAACAACAACAGAATTATCGACCTGATCGAAGTGAACGAAGAACAAAAAGTATTATTCGATCCCCTTCCGCACCATCCAAAAATCGTAAAAAACGAAAACATCGATCCCCCTTGGATAATGAACCTGATCCACGTAATTTCCCTCGTAAACATATTATCAATAACATTGCTCATTTTATGCGTTATGCTAGTGCTGCTTATGGTGAAGCATTTATGCGTATCTTACGTATTGGTGACATTCCAAGTGTTTTACCCAATTCGCATCATCCAAACCATCACGCTTTTTCTCATCATACGGGTGTTGCAGTCGAAGATATTTTATTATCAAGTTATACTGACACAATGCCACTAAAAGGATCTGTTCAACATCCACAATTACATAGTTTGGTTCATTATGTAACTGTAGATCACTCTTGTGAAGCGATAGTATTAACATGTCGAGGTACATTAGGATTAAGCGACGTGTTAACGGACCTTATGTGTGATTATACCGAATTTTCTTTACCTTCTGATGATGAAATCAAATTTAAAGCACATGGTGGTATGTTTGAAGCCGCCCAGTTATTGGCCAAACAAAAGGGCAAAGTATACCAATCGATTTTGGATGGATTAGAGCGACATCCAAGCTATGGTTTAGTTTTATGTGGTCATTCATTGGGTGCAGGTGTGGCTTCATTACTAGGTGTTTTATGGAGTGAAGAACGTTCGTCATCGATTCAAAGAACAAGTAACAGTAATACCATTGCTCTTGCAGCATTAGCAAGGGATCCTGTCCCATTTGTGACTTCACAACAATCTGGATTACCTCCAGGAAGACCTATTCATTGTTATACATATGGACCACCTTGTACAATGTCCTTGGAATTAAGTGAATATTGTGGTCGAGGATTGGTGACGAGTGTAGTACATGGTTATGATATTGTCCCTTGTTTAAGTCTTGGGCTTTTACGAGATTTTAAAAATGTGGCTGTCAGTTTATATCAAGAAGCAAGTGTTGCAGATGATATTTTACGTCGAGTCATTGGACGTAGTGGAAATAATACAGAAGATAAAAATACCACAAAGAATGACCATGATGAGGATGAAAAGGATCAATGGTATTGGGCAATGATTAAGACTATGCGAGCGGATATGCGTGAAGATAAATTATATCCCCCAAGTACAATTTATCTTATTGAATCTACTGCGCAGTTAACATCTTTTTCACCCTCCAATTATTATTCTAATTTGACGACACCCAGTATAACAACAACCAAAAACAGCAGCAACAACAACAATAATAATAACAATAATAACAATAATAACAATGGTGGTAAGAAGAAACATGCTCATATGGTTGTATTAAATCGATGTGATGATGTACAAGCAAGATTTTCAGAAATCATGTTTGCAAAAACCATGTTTATGGATCATTCACCTAATATGTATGAAAATGCTATTCGACAACTATGTCGTGGATTTTTTGGACAACAAGGTGCTTATGAACGTCTATAAAGCCACACATCTCATATTTTTTTTTAGCTCTCTTTGTTATACACAATTTATTTAAACTTATAACTGTTTTTTTTTACTTGACACTCCCATCTTATATATTATTTTTACATTCATATATACTTTATATACATTACCCATTTATTTTGTTTATTTACATATATATCTTCATTCTCCCTTTTTTTTATCGATCTATATATATTAACATGTATGAAAAAAAAAAGAAGTGTTATACATTTTTTTTCTACAAATAGAAGTTACAATCCCTCCTTTTTACCATATAAATAATCTGTTAAATATATTTCTATTTTTTTTTCTTCATTCTATAAATTTGGAGAATGTGTGTACTCTCCATCAATACACTTTGCTTACATTTTGGCACTTCCCTATTTGGATAATGATTTATAAGAATAAACTATACACAGTTATTAAATTATAGTATACAGTAGTTTACTCTCGGTAAGGTTCAACACCTCGAAAAGCTCGGTGCAAGTTGCAAGTTGCAAAAACGGGGTTTGACTGTATATATGTATATATGGACAGCTGT
This sequence comes from Circinella minor, assembly GCA_016758965.1. Lineage (NCBI taxonomy): Eukaryota > Fungi > Mucoromycota > Mucoromycetes > Mucorales > Lichtheimiaceae > Circinella > Circinella minor. The sequence goes on from JAEPRB010000037.1 coordinate 80,493, forward strand.
TTAATAAATTGACATACATAGTAATTTCTACTTGTTAAATAAAAAAAATATCTGTATTATTATGGGTATCATACCTGTGTATCTTTTTCCAACAACCCCATTATAGAAAGATGTGGTCAGCAGTCATTACTAAATAATCCCTCATTTTTTCGAATATTTTTTTTTTTGGTTTGCCACACTCACCTTTGCTTTAACAACAGCAATTTTTTTTCCCAATCTATATACTAGCATCAATTTCAAACTAACAAAGAAGAAAAGAATCTTAATATTATTACTATCATAATGACTGTGTTCACTGACTGGAACAAAGAATTACCTGTTTTCACGTTTCTTCTTTTGACACATACTAAAAAACGGTTAGTTCATAGTGGTTCAACTTCATTGACAACAACAACTTCTTTCATCCGTGTTACTAATTTTTAATGTATAATCATGCATAAAGATTGACTATTGAGGGTGACCCCATTTTGATGCTAATAAGTATCAGGTATATGAAGTGTCAGTGGTAATAAGGCATTTATCAAACCCGAGAAAAGGAATTCCCCTCGGGTTTTGTACGTAACACTATATTACCACTGACAAGGGGGGGGGGATAAATGAATATACGTATAATGTCTCATACGTAGACACTAAAAAACATACAAATTTATATTAATACGTAAGCCTAGTAGTACATGTTGTATACCAATCAGGAAATACAAATTTATACCTATACGTATATTCGCTAGCATGAATTCTGTGGAATCACTCATATTAAAAGTAATAAGAGGAGTAAAGCCACGAGTTCAGTATTAGTTTATGATTTTTAGTGTTTCAAAGACGCAACCCACAAAGTGGAACCAAATCGAAGGAAGATGACAACCAAAAAGTCGTGCTATTCTGCGATTGAGCCATTGGTCCTGCCTTCTGCCTTGCAAATGCACAAAATCCTTGTATTGCCCCTATTTTATAACTTGACCATTTCACGTCGCTCCAAGTTCAAGGTCAGTGGTAAGAGAAGTTGAGTATGTAGCTAAAAAGGTCTCGTAAATATATACTTTTTTCTTTCATTAACAAAATAGTTTTATAAAGGAGTAAAAAGAATAGGATATGAAAGAAAAAGAATGAACAATAGAAATGCATTTTATATCCACCACTGACTTTTAAAATAGGGGGGTGATATAAGGATTTTGGCAAGAGTAATTTTGCATAAATGAGATGGATTAACTTTTACAATTTAAAATAAGCATATTGTACATTACATTATATATAGCGAGAGTAACTATAACAGAGATTATAAATTAATATATTCATTTGTCAAAGAAAAGATAAAAATAGCATAACAAATTAATACTTGTACATAGTAAAAACAAAGCATGACAAAACATGCATGATAACTATTACAAAAAAGTGAATATAAAAAAGTGTGTGTGTTTTTATATAAGCTGTATATTTTTCAAATCACATTCAGAATCTCGTAACAATGTATATATCAAGGTAGCATATATTGGGTATTTTCATTGACCAGAAGAACTTTTTCTTTAGATGAATAGACTTAAAGTGAAAAATAGCTGGCTGATAAATAAGAATAATTCATATTAATATCATTTTTTTTTATATGACGGATGACTATAACAATCATGAAATATACGCAAGAAATTTGATGTTTTTTATTGATTAATTAAAGAAAAAATGCTTTTATTTATTTAAAAAGTTCGGCGTTGGTTGTTATACACCCACATAATGTATATATTTTCATGATAATTCTTCTTGAAAAAAAGAATTAGCTAAACGGAAAAATAAAACGATGACCCGTTAAAACGGTTGAGAGATTCAAGTCATCATATATATATATATATTTGCTCATCATGATGCATATATTTGTGACAAAATAAAAATGAAGTTTGTATTATATGTGTGTAAATGTGTGAGAAAGACATATGCTTTTATAGCAACATGGCATATTCATCAAAACTATCAGTAATACGATATTTAAAATAGACAACAGAGAAACATACCCGGTTCTGCTGTATTACATCCAAAGAAAAAATGAAATTAAATATTCTGTCTTTTTTTTTTTGTTATGGTCGGGTGAAAAAAAAAATTGAATCGGGGAAATGCGGGGAAATGTTTATGTGTGTACAGGAAGATCTAGATTAGGTTTTTCTTTTTTTGCGGGAAAAAAACGAATCTTTGTTTTCCCCACTTTCTGATAAAAAAAAGTTCTCTTCTTGGGATAATTTTTTATGATTGTCACTTTATTTTTCATACTAAATGTTAAAAAAAAAGAATTATAGCTTTGTAGTTTATAGTTGATTATCTTTGTTTCAAAGTAATTATTAATTATCAAAAGAGTTCAAAAAAGAAAGTGGTTGATTTATTTTATAAACTTAAAAAAAACTGGTTGAATCATATGTTTGTGAGGGGTGGGACGGGAAACATTCTAATAAAGAAAAATCAATGGATGAAGTTGACAAGTCATTGGAATTTATGCATCAATAATAGTAATATAATTTACTGACTAATTGATAAACCTTCCTAAAAAAGCTTTTTAGATCTAATATATAGCTAGTTATGTAAGGGTTATATATAATAGTGGACGCGTTGCCATGGTAATGTAAACTATACGCCTCTATAAATTGTCACTTTGTAAAACAAGTTATAACATAGAAACAAATAAAACATGTTAATAAAAACTCAAAAAAAAAAAAAACGTTTATTAACACAAATATTTGAATTTCCTTTTGTTCACTATGATAAGATAATCTGGTTTTGTTTAAAAAAGACTTTTGATAAAAAAAATGCTGAGACTTAATGAGTCAAAGTTACAAGAAAAAAAAAATTGTTTTTTCTTTTTTAAACTTCCTACATGATTAATTAAGCTTTTTTTGATGCGGAGGCAAGTTGGGGTTGATTAATCATTTTGAAAATTATGTTTATGTTTTTATATATAAATATTTTTGTTTATCAAACCTTTGTTGTTGTTGTTTTTTTTCAATTGATTGAAAGATGAATGTCGCTCCTGCTTTATAAATTTGCTTTTAAAATGTGTGTATCCCTTTTGTTATGAATAATTATAATAATATATGGGAATCTGGGTTAATGAGTTATATATATACTTACACCTCTCCGACATAATCTTATCTTTTGCCAGAATTTTTTTTTTTTTTAAAGGAACAAAAAGGTAAATCCAACACACACACACAGTTATTTTTTTTTTCCTTTTTTCCTTTTATATTGTTGTATATATATAATTAGTTCTTTATGCCTTTATTTTATTTGTTTGCTCTTACTTGACAATAATAATAAAAATAAAAAAAATAAAAAAAAAAAATAATGATTACTATTCTTCCTGCTCGCTTAAAGTTACTTCATTTCCCTCGGTCTCATTTACCTCATGTAACTCATGCTATTGTAAAGTCATGCTTTTTTGATGACATTAAAAGGTAACTTTTTTTTTTCTTAATTCACTCCTTTTTTCTAAAAAAAAAAGTTTAACGTTTGTTTTTATTTTTTTTTATTGTTTATATAGTCCAGAATATTTCTTTTCTTTTACTGAAAATGCATATGAAATATCAGTAGCTGCAAACGTATCTATCATTGATCAAGGATTTCTTCCTTTCTTAACTTCATGTCCTGATTTAAGTACTTCACCTGATATATTTCGTGTACTTCAAGTAGATGATGCTGGAGGACAAGGTAATATATATATATTGATATAAATTAAACACACCTATTTTATACTCATTTTTCAATTTCTTTTTATATATATATATATATTTATAAAGATGCAAGTGGAAAACGTATTAGTGAATTATCAGAACCTTTAGCTCAAGGAAAGTTTTCAATTTTTTACATGTCAACTTATCAAACTGATTTTGTACTTGTAAGTTTGTTTGTTTGTTTTTTCCTTTGAGTTCCAGAGTGATTTAAGAAGATGTAACTAAATAAGAAATATAATTTCTTCTTTAATAATAAAAATAATAAGGTTAAAGAACGTCGTATGCGACAAGCAGTTCAAGTGTTACTGGATCATGGATTCGAATTTGATCAAGATTCATTAGATATGTATCATCATAATATTCAAGAATTACAAATGATTCAACAATCCAATACTTCAACAGATTCTTTAGTATCGACATCAGCTGAAAGTTATGCATCATCCATACAAGTTCATGAAGAATCATCTACTACCAATAATGATATTGAAAGTAGTGTATTGAAAAATGAATTAAGATGTGCTGGTCTTAATCCACACAATCGATCCAGCTGGGCAACAACTATGTTGAAAATAATGTCATTTCCTGAATTATTATCATCACCTATATCAACAGCAACAGCAACACGATTTTTTTCTTATACAGCAACAAGTGATGGTATATCATTATTAGCAGATAAACATATCTTGAATTTATTTGAAGAAGAAACATTATTTCAAGATGAAGATACAGTCCCATTACGTGTAATCCAAGTAAATTTGGCTGGTACCAATTTGGATCGTTGTGGTATTGTACGTTCTATTTCACATCCATTGGCAACAGATGATATTAATTTATTGTATTTAAGTACATTTAAATCAGCTAATATCATTGTTTCAGCTGACGATATTGAACGTGCAGATGGATTATTAAGATCTGATTTGGAAAAAATGCGTGATTTATTAAATGATATCGTATTAGAACCTTTACAATAAATAAAAACCAATTGTTATTTTTTTTACCCTCTATTTTTCATATAATTCTTTCTTTATTCTCTTAAATGAGACAATAATATTAAAAATATACGTATAATATGTTGTATATACATTAATATATATTAAGCAATATCATATAACAATTACATATGAAAAAAAAAAAGTGGTATATATTTTTTTTGTTCTTCTAATAGTGAATAATATACAAAAAAAGGTGTATTTTTAAATCAAATGAGAATTTATATGGAATCAAATGGTTGAATAAAAATGATGAAAATAAAGGGGATAGGAAAAGTAGAAGAGGGAAAATAGTTCTATTGTTATATACTAAAACACTATTTACATAGATAAATAAATAGATAGAAATACAGTAAGGGATAAATTTTACCATTCATCATCAATAACATCTGAAATAATAGCAAGATCACCATATGCAGGTGAAAATCCAGGCTTTAACCCTCTACTTTTAAATTCAACTTTTTCAGTCCGTTCTTGATTTGAAGAAGGCATACTTGGTAAACTAAAATAATTAGGTGGTGATTGAAGTGGTGGTGTGTTCATCATCATAAATGCTTCTTCTCCTTCTCCTCCTCCTCTTTCTTCTCCTTGTGTAGAAGAATAAAATGAATGATTATTAGGTAATGGAGGTTCTTCTAAACTTGGATCGAAAAATTGAGGTGATTCTTTAGAACGCATATAAGATTGAATACTTGTTAAATCAGGAATACGTAATAAATGATCATTAGGTAAATTAGCAATAGCAATAGGGATGGAGAATTGACCAGACCAATTGTTGGGTCGTTTCATTGTATTAATTAATCCATTTCTTCCAACATTTTCACTTTGAATGTGAATAGTAAGTGTATAATAAACACGTATATTTTTGGATGCAAAGGATGGACTCACAAGACGTGTTGGCATTTGGAATTGAATGGGTATAGATACATTACCATCATTTCCAGTAACACTAAGAGTAGAACGTAAAATTTGTCGTATGGATGATTTAAATGCTGTTCCTTCTTGTAATACAACTCTTCCTTCATAATGTTTTTTAAGAGAAAGCATAGCACCAGTAATAATCATACCATTTGGAATACTTTCAACATGAAGATTCATATGAAATGGTTCATCTATAACCAAAAAAAAAAAAAAAAAACTCATTGTTTTAATGTATTATTGGTAATATCAAAAAGATATGAAGATATATTACCTGGACAAAAAGCATGCTGAGGTAATAAAGCAGTAACATGAGCCATGGGTGTTTTCTTGTCAGATTTGTACAACGTTTCCTTTACATACCATTCTTGTGATGGTGGTGCACAAATAATAGGACGATAAGGTAATACATATTCTCGACTTCTTAAACCTGGTTGAAATCCTGCACCATCCAAATGAGCTGACCAAATATAATGAATTGAAAAACCTGTTGGATCATCTATTGAAGGTGGAAAATTGACATTGGGGAACTATTATAATTATAATTTTATTAGCCCCTCATTGAAATTACTATTTTTGGTGAATTAATTTTTACCTTAAGTGCAAATGGAAATCGATGTTCCCCTGGTTCCAATGTCTCCCATATTTTAATTGAAAAATCTTTTTAAATTATATTTAATAACGTCTTTATCTTTCTTATTTTTATAATCATTCATTGAACTTTATATATATATATATTTACCACTAGCTTCACTTCCCCATACTTTAGTATCCACTGAAAAATAAGTTCGTTTTAATTGATCAAGTCTTTCAAATGTCGATTCTCGTACACGGACTGTACCCACTTCTTCTGCTCGAAACTATAATTTTTTTTTCTTTCACATTAATATCCCCGAGTTTTTTTTTTTTTTCACACAACCAATAAACCATCTATTCCTCTCTCCGTTCCATCGTATTACCTTGATACGTATTTGAGTTGCTTGTAGTGTATCTGTTGCTTTTAAAATAACATTACCTAATATAAAATAAATATATCAGTATATTTGTCACATTTGCATAAAAATACCTTTTTTTTCTCACGCGTATTAAAAATTAAGATATAACAAGTAGGTATAATAATTTAATACTCTTTCTTCCTCACCCCCCCTATTTCTTTTCATTATCTTACCTCGAATAATTCTATTGGGTCGAATAATTAATTGTTGGCCTCCTTCAATTTCAATAGATAATTCACTGGGTTCAATATCACAAGGTGGACGTGTCATATAATCAAGATTCGTCATACTATTATTGGTACCAGTAGTTATGGTGGATCCTGTATTATTATTTGTTCTAGGTGGAGATGAGGAACTAGAAGCAGTGGGTGTTTCAGAAGGTGGTGCACTGTGATTTGAAGATGTGCTGTTTCGTTTATTTCTTGAAGTTGTGGATGAAACAATATCAACTATACTTAATGATAAACCGCGTGAGCGTCTTCGTCTGTCACGACCATTATTATTGCTTGTTGTTCTTCCTTCATTTGAAGATCTACTACTGGTACTTGCTGTTGGATTATTTTGTGAAGAGGATGCTGAGGTTCCGGGTATAGATAAATAGTGTATACCAGTGGTGGTTGTATTTGTGATATTCATATTTTATATATAAATCAAAGGAGGTAAAAAAGAAAAGGGCTGTATTTAATGAATATTAATGTGTTTTAGAGAGAGAAAAAAAGGAGAAGAAAAAGAAAGAAAGAAGAAAGAAACAGAAAAAAAAAGAAAAAAAACTAAAGGGTGGTGGGGGAGGGGAAGAAACTATAGAAGTACAAGAAGATATCCTTTTTTTTTTTTGGATAAACGACGGAAGCAAATGACGTTCCTCTTTTCTTTGTGAAACACTTTCTTTTTGCTTTAGCCACATTGGTACCACAACAACCTTTCTTTTTGTGCCACCCTCTTATTTTATACGCCGAATAAAAAAAAATGGAAACGCACAGAGCTTTCTCTTGAAAAGAATAGTATTAGTGTTATATAATCTGTAAAATATATAAAATTATTATTATTCTTTCTTAAAATCTTAATAAAATCTCTATTAACAAAATGTGAGTATCATTTGATATAACACCAGGTGTAGTATAGATTTACCCTGCTCTCTTTAGTACATCACTAGATTTTATTTATGAAGTAAAAAATGTTAATACTAACAAATCTTATGTTTTGACATCACGAGCTAACTAAACATTATGTAATTAATAGTTCCCTACCTCTTTATATGTATAAAATCCTCATAGTAATTATTTGTTACTATAAAAACTTTTATTATACGAATCATTTTTCCCTTTGTGTTCTGTATTGATTAGAATGATAAAAAGGTTTATAGTTTTACTCAATTAAAATTTATATTATGAAAATAATAAAGAAAAAATCATTATTTATTTTGGTTTTCGTATACGTTGAAAATTTTGTTTATTATTATTGTCTCCTAAAATCCAGCGTCTTGAAAGACATCGATATTGATTGAGACGGCTCATAAAAGAAATTAGAAAATAAAAAACCCTATTGGGAGATAGGGAAAAGGGTGTGGAAGGGGGTACTACGAAAGAGAAGAAAACATTTTGAAAATGGAGAAATAGAGAGGGTATCTAATAGGGGAGTTATTCTAATATTAAGTGAACATACAAGAAAGAAGGAGGAAAAATTGGTTACGGAGGAAAAGGTAAGTAAAGTTAATAGAAGTGATTTCTTAATTATGCATTTTGGTGGGGGGAAGGGTTATCAATCCATGTGGTGAAAGCTTTACCAGGATGCTCGTCAAAGTATTGGCGCTGATTGCTAGCTGGGTGTTGATGGGCGTCGATCTCGGCTAGTATTGTGCAAATTGTTGGCCATATGTTTTTCCAAAAATTGATTTTCTTGTGTGATGTAGGTTTCGATTGAGGTAGTTGGTTGAGAAGGTGAGAGATCGGATCGCTGGTGGTATGATCAGGTATTTCCAGGCGTTTATGGATGTTTAAGCAAGATATTGCATGGTTTTTATGAAAATTTTCAAATCCGCAGGTTTGACAAGCTTTGATCTTGCCACCAGGAAGCCAGCCGAGTCTCCATCGAATACATCGGCTCCTTTCTTTCCGGGACATCGGAAGCCAAAGAATTGGGTCAATAACTAATTTTGGTCTGCATCATGCTGCCAAGTTAATTGCTCCTATGGGGGCATTTATTTTTTGGGATAGTTCGTTCATTAAATATGATCGTTTGGTTGCTTTGAATGTAGGTGTCGTCGTATTGTTCTTGGGTTCAGGTTGGTTTTCGTATACTAATTAAATATACTTACAAACAATGTAAACCAACATTTGTTTTAATGTATTTATATTTAGTAACAGTTAGTAACTACGTAATGGTAAAAATAATGTTGTTTTAGTTTCAAAAATATTATCTGAGAGGAACAAGTAAATTTGTATATCATATAATTCTCTCTATTGATAGCTACTACAGTGGAATATACTGCCCACTTTCTTGTTACGTAAAGTAAGCACAGTAATACCCCCCCCCAATTCCTGCAAAATTATAAAGCTATTAAATTGATGCCAAAAACAAAAAAGCTAGCCCATTATTACTATTAGAACTTGTAGATATTAAAAAATGATGCAGTGAAAGAGTAAATAATATGATATATTTGTTAACTATGCTTTAAATCATATAATGTACTAAATTAGCTTTCTCCTTTCTTTTCAGCCCTATGGAATTGAAATATCAGACTTTCATAATAAGATAAACTGGCTGGACATAAGTATATTATGTGTGTGTACGGGGAAGGGTATGAGTAAGTGATTAAGTTGTAAAAAGTAATATTACAATGAAAGTAAATTAAAATTGTCATCATACAGCCCCATGGCATGATGTCATTCACAATCATAATACCGATATTATACCTTAACTTATTTTCAGCAGTAATTATAGTAACATTTATCATAGTATAACCCCGAAACTCCAAAGAAGGTCATCTTTTTCTTCTTTTTATCCAACGCAAAACTGAAAAAAATCAAGCGCCAAATCGAAGGAAAAATCTTGTACTACTACAACAGCAATGCTAATATTTTTTTTTCAATAATTTTAAATCAACCAATTGTATTAACTTACCGCGTAAGAACTAAACTTGCGATTACAAGCACGAGCACTATGACGGTCACCAAGAAGTTGAGCAACTTTTTCCCAGGGCATTTGAGGATTCATCTTCTTTTCATGGATCATCAACTTGGTGTTTTTAGCAGTCCAGGGAGCCATATTGAAAATAATAACGGTTGTTTGATTTAAAAGATAAAGTGGGTGTAGAAAAAAATAGAGCTTTTGTGTGTAGAAATGAAATGAGCATAATGTAAGGTAAGATGTGAGTGTTTGTTTGATTGATGAAGAAAAAAAAACTTGAAAATGATCCTGGTTATATATATATATATATATATTTGGGTCAAGGTAGTAGATGATAATGGACGGATTGCTACTTGTTCAAAATAGCTCACTCAGTCCTATTCAAGTGATATTGTATTATTATAAGTGACCATTGTCAATCATATTCTTGTTTGTTTATATTTCATTCGATTATGGTTAAAATTCGTTGATGGACTTTGTCAACACATTATATCAAATACCAAAACAATAAACAAATACACAAGGCGCCATTCTGCGTGATAATTTTGACTAAGCGTTCGTTATGATTTCCCTTTTTCATTGCTGTTCTTGCTATTACTCTTTCTCATTGTTATTTTTTTTCTTGACATAAAATTTATTGAAATGGGGTTCCATCAAAATATGGATCAATATTTTGATTGTTTTTTACAATCCACTCTTTGTTTATTATGGATGATCCTGTGTTACTACTTCATGCTCCCTTTTTTAGCCATGAATTTTTTTTTACGCCACCATATTCTTTCACAACCAAACGAGAAAATAATCAGAATTGTCACAGGACCAGAAAAAGAATAATGAAACACACGTTTCGTGTTGAAAAAAATACTGGTGTATTGAAGTATCAAAAGAGAAAGTACTCTTTTTTTTGTAAAATGGAAAAGGGCGAATACAGAAAAAAAAATTTGTTGAAAAAAAAATATTGATATATACTATAGAAGAAGGTATTTTGAGAAATGAATGCCAAATATTGGTATATGCACAGGAATCAAAAGAGAAGCGTTTTTCGTTTTGCAAATGGAAGAGGGGTGATTGTAGGAAAAAATTTACATGAAAAGAATATTGGTATATACTATAGAAGAAGACGACAAATGTATGTCAAATTATTGAGTCACCTTGATTCGCTTTGATGGTGATGACGAAGATGACGATGATGGTGATGGTATAATAAAGTTTGGGGGGAGACACCAGTGAGTACCATTACTTGACATTGTTATTCGTTGAGGAACATTATCCAACAAATCGGCAGTTTTATCCAAGATCTTTTTTCCATTGTATGCAAGGGTCATCAAAGGGAGTAATCGAGAGATTAAATTTGAGTCCGTATGTGGGAATTTCAATGGTTCTGTTTTTCGAACTCTAGTTATAAACCCAGCAGGAATGTTGACATCTAGAAGTGATGCAGAGCCACCTAAATAAATACATTAAAATATATTCCCAAGTTAATGGGTGACTCATATATAGGCTAACATCTTTATCCATGAATTTGATACAAAAATCACACATACCTATAATACTGTAACCAATAACATGAGCTGCATGAAGAAGGCTCGAATCATAAGTAGCCGAAAGCAACATGTCCCTTAAAACTAGCGGCATCTTCATTGAACAGTCACGGAATGCCTTAGTTTGGTCACGCGCAGCACCTACTTCAGAACATCCAAGTTCTTCTGACCCATATTTGAATATCGTGTCTCCACGACGGCCCATTTTTCGATTAGATATTGCTGTGATTGATGATAGTTGGCGAGATGAGTTTATCGCATGCGCGTTTGCTTCGCTTGAGACTTCGGTACTGTAGAATGAAAAAAAATATCAAGTTAAATCCATTTTTAAATCCATTTTGCTCCACTATCATAAACCCATTTATCTAATCCTTTACCCTTTTGCTACGATATCAGATCCATCAAAAATTGTACCAAAGAAACCAAATGGCAAATACTGTTGATCTGTTTCGGGCATATTAGAAATATCAAAAGAACGTGTTTTTAAGAAGAGGCGCGCAACATTTGATAATTCGGATGAAAACCAAACTTTTAAATGTTCAGCTGACGGATCATTGATTTCGATACTTCGTGCATATTTAAACACTTCGGTGCTTGTTTTCTAGAAAGAAAATCATTTGATACTGTTGTTAGCTTCGTGTTGCTCTTGTTGATGTAATTTTTATCATTGTTATTTTTTATTATTATTGTATATACATACCACCCCTTTCAATTCCAAATAATATCGTTTAAGTTCTTCGGGATCTTTGCATTCAAGTGGGCCCCCTTTGTTTTCGATATCACGTAACTCTGCCTCTGTGAAAACTTTCTTCCAGTTTTTGTCAGTAACCTCCAAGATAAGTGATTGAGAGGGACTAAAACAAAAAAAAAATCAGCAAGATTATTAATCAACTGACAATGGATGATTGTCTAACTCGAATTAAAGATGATGATTTTTACTTACTGATAATAGTGGCAGCTCAACGCAAAGTTCATAACTTTTTCTTCAACTGACACTGGATCGGTTTCATCTTTCGTTGCTTGTGCTATTGTTGATTCCAAATACCAAAAATCTTCTTTATGTTCTTCTGTAAACTTCTTAAAACGTTCACGTAACACATCCTTTTGTTGTTCCGTAATTCTTGTTTTGAGGGTAGGTAAAGAAGATGACGATGATACTACATCAGCAGGTGTAGCAGTAGTGGTTGTAATCGCTAAACGACGATCCACGGTTTTCCAAGACGCTCGACCAATCTTTTAATACAAATAAAGTCGATGAATTAGTTCTTTTTTATAAAAGACCAGAGCTTTAAAACGAAGTAGTGATACTTGCCAAATCAATGTTGTTTGCTGCTGCAATTTTTTTTACGCGTTTGATAAAAAAACCTTTTGCTGGTCGTACATCATCTTGTGCATTAAAACTAGCGACCAGGGGATCTTCGAAATGATCCAGGATTACAATTAAATCAACTTGATTTGATTCATTTTTTTTTTCAAGCATGACATCCAAGATATCTATTATTTGATACAGAGGTTTGTTAATATATATATAAAGAAACATACTTATTTGTTTCAGTTGTATTATTACTAGTGACTACCTTTGTCTGAGAGGTCCTTTTCTGGCGCCGCGGTAGTAGTTTGAGAGCCTGTAGATGTGTCTTGAGTTTCCATGGTAACAGGTTGGCGATTTATTGGACGGGAGTCTTGAGTTTCCATGGTAATGAGACAACAAGTAACTGCGGAAAGTGCTTCTCCAAATTCGGAGCGACGGACTTAAAACTCCCCTCGATCTTTGATTCCTACTTATCACAAATTAACAAAGAAAAGTAACCATTACAATACTATTAAGCCTTATTAAAATGATTTGAATAAAGCAGCCCCCATTGTTGATTCTACGTACTTAATCCGAGATAAAAAAAAATTAAACCACAATAATGAAGTCTTTGCTTTTGAATACTACGATAAATTCAAATTTGTTTTTTTTACATACATAAAAAAGATGTATGATTATAGGTATATTACATATTAAAAGAAAGGTGAATCAGAATAATTAGGGGTAAAAAAAAGGAAGAGAATGGGAGAAATACTATATAAATGGACCTTCAGTACCCTAACAAATCAATCATTGACATTGGTTATTCTCACTTTGGCCAGACTCAGAGTTACCTAACTTGTTGGATATCGCTTGGGCTGACATACTTTCTTCATCATCTATATCAGTAATAAGCAGCAATTTAACAACACAAGTCATTCTACATCACCTTAATAAATCACCCATAATCATCTCTTCACTATTTTTTTACCTGGAAATAACGCTATTCAATACACTATTATTATTATTATTATTATTATTAAATCACGAAGCTCTTAAACCTAGCTGTTCGTTAAATAAAGAACTTGACCCCCGGCAAGTAACAATCCATAAAAATAAAAATGAGATAAAAAAAAAAGACAATCAATTAACTTTTACCTGAAGACCCGTATCGTTGAAAAAAACATCTTAAGGAAGTAAAATAATTGATAATAATAAACGAACAATTGAGACACCCAAGAGCAGGGTTATCCCGCGGGACGCAAGCGACAGGCGGGGCCATCTGATGCACATCAATGTTCGTTGTAAAAAAAAGCTGAACTGTGTACCCAAGAGCAGGGTTATCCCGCGGGACGCAAGCGACAGGCGGGGCCATCTGATACACAGACCATCGCAGCAAAATGGTAGGGAATGAACTATGTACCCAAGAGCAGGGTTATCCCACGGGACGCAAGCGACAGGCGGGGCCATCTGATACACAATCCATCCAATACCTTGATGCCACTAATAATAATGAAAATGAAAAAAAGAATAAAAGCGGAAGGAGTACTTTTTTTTTCGGTTGCCAAGGCGAAAACTTGAATTGTTCGCCTATACACCTCAATTTCCATTGGTTGCTGGGCAAGAAAATATATGACTACTTTTCTGGATTTCGCGTAGAATTATTATCAATCTGGCGCATGATGAATTATAACTTTGCGCCTTCGTTATTTATTTTTGCGTATTGAACCGTAAAAAGATGAATTGCTTGGTAAGCTTGGCACTGCTCATCCATATATTCTTATTCTCAAAATATTATACAAAAGCTAGGTGATGGATTGTAAACCACCAAATTATTATTTACCATGCGCCATTATGTTACTATCAATACGCAAAAATAAATAACGAAGGCGCAAAGTTATACGATAAATTTGATTGTTTTATTTAGAGTCCCCTTTAAACACAACGTCCGGTTGGACATACTTGTTTGAGACAATTCACAGATTTGGAATAAGAATATTTAAAAAACCTTGTTGGGGTGACAAGGAAAAGGTTAAAGGAGAAAGAACTAGGTACATAAAAGGATATACAGTATTTCATGCGGTGTCTGGAGATGTAAATTTGTTGTGTAGAAATATGGAAAGAAAGGGACGAAAAAAGTTTTTTTTTAAAGAAAATTATATATTTATTTATGTGGTCTTGAGGGGATGAGATACCTTTATAACATTTCCCTAGTGCGCAAAGTTATACAGTGATTTGCGTTTAAATATATATCGATGAAATTGTCTGAGAGTCGATATAAATTTTCAGTGTTTAATATAAAATTTTCAGTGCTTAATAACCACATTGACTAACAAAATATGGTACTGCTTATTAATAAATTTCATCAATACGTACAAAAAAAATTATACCAGCAAACCCAAAAATTGTATTTAATCCTTCCAAAAATTATATTTTTAAACGCAAATCACTATAATTCATCATGCGCCAAATTGATAATAATTCTACGCGAAATCATAAATATGTCCAACGCCAAAATGAAAAAATGTCGCGCCAAGTAAAAAACATCTTTCCGCCAATGTGATAATCCCTCCAGCGCCAACCTGAAAAAAATTAAGCGCCAAATCGAAGGGAAAATCCTGTACACATTAAGAGTGTATATAAATTATATAGGTTACGTATATTGAATTTAGATTCAACTTCATCCTCACTACCTACTATACATTAATGTTCCATATCGACCTACAAGAAAATATCCTTTTAATACTGTCTGGTTGCTAATCCAAAATCAATAATTTTAATCTGCAGAGTTTTCTTATCAACAACCAATACTATTAAAGTAGAAAAAAAAGAACCTAAATATATTTAATGCATCATGTTATAGTATTTTAAAACAAAGCATAAAAAATGAGAAAAATTTACCATTATCAGGTTTCATATCATGGTGAATAATTTGTTGAGTATTATGGTAAGAGCTGGTATATTATATATAAGTGTTAAGTATCAACTGTATTTCTTCCCCTTGAACAGAATGTTTTCCATGGCTTAATAAAGTTGTTTACATATACGTACTTACATGAATAGCTAAAAATAGTTGTAAAAATATGAATCATGTTTCTACTACCTCAGTCAATCTTTCTCCACTTGTAAGTTAATAAAATTAAATAATTCCCCGTCTTTAATACTATATAAAAATCGTTTTCTAAATTAGCTTCCATTGAATATGATGTCACTATAGTATCACAAACAGTATATGTTTGACTGTTTCGTTAAATTTAGGAATCCATTGGAAGAAGATCAGCACAATGGTTATATCTCGAACCTAATATTTTCCAGTGTTTTAAATTTTATTCTTGTCGCAACAGTCTCATATGTAGCATCCCCCTTGCTCATTAACACTGCTTTCATTACCATTGTTTTATCATCGTTATCGTTTTTATGTTTTTTTTATATACTTGTTCCCAAAACTTTAACTATTACTGCAGCGTTGATGATGTTAGGAACACGCATATACCTCAAATTGCAATGTATGATTTGGCACCCATAAATACACACCCTACTTATTTTATCGACGAAACAAATGTAATATGAAACCAATGTCGTCGCGTTTGTGCAAAAATATTGAAAAAATGTAAATGCAGACAATTCTAGCGCATCACTATCTTCATCAGTTCGGCGGCACCAAAAAATAAAAGTATGGGATGGATGAAAGCTGCTTTGGTGATACGTAATGCTACGTACTATCATATCACGTTTCGATGAACATGTCGATGTAGCGCAACAACATTCATGTTCTTCAACACAAACACACATAGCATCACACCCACAACGATCAGTGTCAGCACCAGAGTTACAAACAAATAGTATCCAAAGGAACAAGTCTTTATTAACATTTGTGGTCTCACCAAAACTAGGCTACGTCAATTTTGATCATCTGTCATATACCCAGGATTTTACGGGTTGAAACCAACACATCGACTTTCATTAAACATGGCTGAGAAAGAATGAATTTGTAGTACGTAGCAGCAAAGTGCTATTGCTACCTTCTATGTTGGATGATAATAATCATGTAGGCTATTTGTCATTGACTGACGACACCTATACAGACATTATCATCCTTACTGAATTAGCATATACAACCTGTTTCCAGGAACTATTAGTTTTATGAAAATAAAAGAAGAACAATATGAAGAAAAAAGACTAATAATGACATGCTATTAAAAGTAACAACTCTTACCTATTATGCAACAATTGATAAAAAAAAGTCTTGAGAAACCTGCTTTGTTTTTACTGAGAAATAGCCGCGATTATATGTTTATTATGCAAGATATACAAACTTGGAGTTGATGTATTATATTGGAGAGAGCGACACATCCTAATAAATGATAATGTATAGTTCATTGGTGTCAACTGTAATAATGTATATGTTGTGTCTATATTCTGCAGTGAGCAAAATGCTATAGGTGGTACCCTCATTCTTTTTTTTTTTTCATTTAAATCACATGATTGATAATGATTTACAAAAATGTACTTTGTTTTTGACATATTCATAAAAAGGCCGAGATATATTATATATCTAACTCACTTTCATAAGATATAGCTATTTTAGAGAGATTAAATAATTAAATTTTAATTACCTACAGTTTTTTTTTCTTGTAAATCATATAATATATAGATACAACTAGTGATCCTTATACGCATTTATAACGTACTTAATATATATATATATATATAAGCTTGTCTTACGAAATTTGTTGTTATTACTATACAATTGTAATTGGTTCCATTATAACAAAAAGAGTAGTTATTACTGATTTAGTTTGATATACTTGTTAAAGCAACTTTTGATTGCTGTCAAAAAGTTAAAAACCCATGAACAAATTGAAATGATTTCCGAGAAAAATAACGGGGTAATAATAGTGCACCATGTTCAATCCCCCTACCAAAGATGGTAAAGTGGGGAGATTTTTTTTTTTTTTTTTTTTGATTATATTGAAAAAAAAAAAAAAACATTGACGAAATAGAAACCGGATAAAAATGACTTATGAACTTTATATTTTTTATATATAGTTATTGTTATTGTTATTGTTATTTGTTGTTTATGGTAAAAAAAAATGTAACAATGCCCTCCTTAAATGTATCAAAGAGAAACTTGAGATAAATTGCTGAGCCATTTTTTTTTACGTATTCATCCATTCGTTCTAATATATTTGAATTTTTTAGTTCTTTAAAAAACAAACCATTCTTGTTATAAAGTGAATCAAGTAAATAAAAATAACACTCTACGTAATCTATTCCCTTCTCAATTTTTTTGTCTGTAATGTCATAACAAAAGAGTATTTCAGTGTTACTATAACCACATGGTTATTGTTTTTTTTTTTTTTTTTCATAATTCGTAAACGCATGTATGACAGAAAAAAAATAATGCACGGTTTTTTTTTCCTTCTTTATTATTATCGATAAAAATATTTTTAATTTTTGACATAAATCGTAGTAATATGTGTGTGTTTAAATTATCAATGAATTTGTAATAATGTGATTTATCAGTTGACAAAAAAAAATTATTTAGTTATATAATGGTACCCCGCTGTTGTTCACGGGGAACTCAAAAAAAAAAAAGTGATATGCGTAAAATGACCAGGTGCTTTACTTGTACGAAGGTGCTGTCATCATGATTCCGAAAGAAAAAGAAAATCCCTCTTCCCATTCATTTTTTAATAATAATAAAAAAATTATTACAATCATAAAAAAAAATGGGTAATA
Source organism: Circinella minor (assembly GCA_016758965.1). Classification (NCBI taxonomy): domain Eukaryota; kingdom Fungi; phylum Mucoromycota; class Mucoromycetes; order Mucorales; family Lichtheimiaceae; genus Circinella; species Circinella minor. The sequence goes on from JAEPRB010000037.1 coordinate 98,796, forward strand.
TGTATGCATTATTATTTAGATATATACTACTAGATACTGCGTAAGATTATGCATTGATATCCATATTATATAATTTACAATTAGAGTTATTATGTACACTACTACGCTCTACATAATAACTTGATAATTTGAAATAGATAAGATAAAAAAAAAGCTTCAATAAATCAAGAGAGTCATTTAATCTATAATAGTCGTAATACTTTTTTGAATCATCAGATACAATTTTTATTTACTGAGCCAAACTTTTCATCCGAAATAATGAATGGATAATTTTCCATAATAAAACAGATGCCTGGAACGGAAAGTGTTCCTGAATACGTATAAGAATCGAAAACAAAACTTTCGAGTAAACCAACAAATCAATCCCATTTCCCATTTCCCCTTGAATTTTTTTTTTCAATGTCAATTATTTGTTGAACAAAAGAGGGTCATATGATATATTATCTATATACAAAAATTTCTGTATAAAAAGCTGCAATGGGGGACTGGTTTGGAACTTTTTTTTTCTTTCTTTTTGAATAGTTTCATTTCATAATCCACACATATACACATCCTCTCTCTCTCTCTCTATCACTCACACACACTCTCAATTTCTTTTTTTGTTATAATAATTACTGCTATCATTATATAAATTTATTATACCTTTTCCCAATTTTTTTTTTTGTGATCCTTCTGATTATTTATATATATATATATATATAAATAAGTCATGGTCGGTAATAATAACGACATGATTGATCAAAAAACTCCTCTTATTGGAAGTCAACAACAACAGCAACAACAATATAATACTACACCAAAACCACCTGTGAGTCGACCTAAATATAAACGTAGACGTTCATCCTTTGATGCATCTACATATAATAGTGCTGGTCAATCACCTAGTTATGTTCGTTCTTCTGCTGCTTCATCCTATCATGAGCCATTGACATTATCCGATCCTGGTCTTAATTTATCCAAACTTTTAGCTCTTACTATTTGCATGGCTGGTGTTCAATTTACATGTAAGTATAAAAAAAAAACAAATGACGGATGATGATGAATGATTTTTCTTTAACTAAATATTTATTAAAATTTTAGGGACTGTTGAACTTTCGTAAGTTTATCATTTCGCTTGAATACAATAAACATAAATCTAACTAAACAATAATTCTACTAGTTATGGTACACCTTATCTTTTGTCACTTAATTTATCAAAAGAACTTACAGCACTTGTATGGATTGCAGGTCCACTTTCTGGATTATTAGTTCAACCCGTAAGTTCATTTTTCTTTTTTCTTTTATATATATAAATGGAAATTTTCTATTGGAGATATAATACAAAAGAAAACAAAAACACATTTCTAACATGTTTTCTTTATTATTATAAACAAATAAACAAATAAACAAAAACATAATAATAATAGTTGATTGGAGCATTTAGTGATAAGTGTACATCACGATTTGGTAAACGTCGGCCTTTTATTGTTATTGCTGGTCTTCTGACTTGCTTTTCAATGATTGGTGTAGCTTATGCTCGAGAACTAGGACAAAGTATTGCTTTATTGCAGTATGGTGATGAAGATATGGAACTTATTCGTCAAACAGTAAAGTATTCTATAATTGTTTAAAATACGATATACTATATATATATATAACTAACACGAATTATGTACTCTAAATTAGACTCGAACTTATGCTATTATTGTAGCCGTTGCATCTTTTTACTTTTTGGATTTCTTTTTAAATGCAGTACAAGCTATTTGTAGAGCATTGATTTTAGATATTCCACCCTTATGGCAACAAGATGAAGCAAATGCATGGAGTGCACGTATGTGTAATTCTGCCATGGTGATTGGTTATTTTGTTGGTTTCGTTGATCTTGTTCATATCGTACCTTGGTTAGGTGATTCACAAATCAAAGTATTTTGTGCTGTTGCTATTGCTGTCCTTTGTATAACTTTGACTATTACTTGTATAACGACGCGAGAAAAGAAATTAGATCGTGCTAATGATGAAGATAATCAGTAAGTTAATATTTAATTATGATTACGTATGAATTGTTATATTTATCTGCTTAATTAATAAAATGATTCCATAATTACTAATTTTATCTAATGTACGTAATCATATGAAAAATATATAAATATTTAGACCATGGTATCATACTTTTATGTATATTTGGCGTGCTTTCAAGGTAAATCAATTTATTAACTATATATACGTATAAACTAAATTATATTATTTCTAACAATAAAATTGTTTTTACGTACTGTCTTCCTCCCATCCTTCAACTTCATTTAGGAACTTCCTCGGCCAGTTCAATCATTATGTAATACCCAATTTTTTGCATGGATGGGATGGTTCCCATTTTTGTTTTACAGGCAATTATATATATTTCATTAAAAATCTTATGTATAAATAAATAAAAATAAAATCATCTAACTCACAAACAACTATATTGTAAAATAATAGTACACAATGGGTATCTGATATTTACTTTAGTACCCATCCTTCCAAAAAGGAATCAGATGATACAAATTGGGCTGATGGAACTCGAGCAGGATCTTTTGCTTTATTACTTTATTCTATTGTCAGTGTTATTGCTGGCATTGTTATTCCTGCTCTTGTTACGCGATTTGAAAAAACGATTCGATGGGTTTCATTAACAAACATTTATACTTTATCTCATTTAATCGTTGCGGGTGCCTTGATATCTGCTTGGTTTGTCAATTCAGTTGCTGGTGCCACTGCTGTATTGGCCATTATGGGTATTCCATGGGCTATTGTATTATGGGTTCCATTTTCATTAGTGGGTGAATTTGTTAGTTTTGAAGAAGATAAAAGACAAAATGATCAATTCGTTAAAGCAATAACAGTTTCTGTCAATGCTTCCACATCAACACCCTCTTCAAAAATAACAACGCCTACTAAATTAGAAGAACAACAAGAACAAGATTCATCAGAAGATTTTGATGCGGGTATGATATTAGGAGTTCATAATATTTATATTGTATGTCCACAATTTTTGGTAGCAGCTTGTGCAGCATTTATTTTTGCTGCAGCTGATGCAATAGATTCACCTAATAATGAACAAGGAGATTCTTCTGTTGCACCTGTATTAGCCTTTGGTGGTATGATGGCACTTATTGCAGCTGCTGTGAGTCGATTTGTTATCCGTGTCAAATAGTAAACCCCACCACCCTTTCCTATTTTTTTTTTCTTTCTAAATACCAATTTATATTATTATTATTATTTTTATTATCAGTTTTTTTTTTATATAAATTCACATGCTTTTTTTTTTTTCCTTCGAGTCTTTTTTTTTATATACCAATTTCAATTATTTTATTTTTTATATCTTTATTAAATGAAATTTTTTAACTCTATCTATCTATTGTGAATTGACTTTTACTTTAAATAGAAATATGAATTAAATCCCCGATACGTTATTATAATTTATGCATGATTCTTTGAAAAAAGGAAGCCGCAACAAATGATGAACATAACTCTTTTATAACAATAAAAAATAGTTGAGTTGAAGTAGTACTTTTAGGGGAAAAGAGAAGAAAAAAAAAATTGTTTGTGTTTGGAGAAATTTCATTCCAATCTTTTCTTTCCTCATTCAAAAAAGCAATTATGCAAATAAAACAGCTGAAACAATAACAAATAAAAAACATCCTTTTTATACGTAATTCTTTTTTTTTTTTTTTGGGGGGGGGGGCGTGGGGCAGAGGAGGAAACTTCCAAGTAGTAAAATTTTCCTTTTTTTTTACTCACACTTATACACACAAACTACTTACTCAATGCAACCTAAAGATCAACATGACGAAAATAATGATCAAAAACTACACCGTACACCTTCAAAAAAGACTGATTTAACTCGTAAAGACATTGCTAATTTATATACTCAATTAGAATCTGTTGTTGAAAAAGTATCAAGTCCAGCACCTACTTCTCCATTATCAGATAATAACAACAATAATAATATAACTGTTCGTACTATTTCAACACCCAATAAATCACCTCAACTTTCAATATCGCCTTCTTCTACTACTACTTCTTCTGCTCTTCAACGACAACGACAACCTAGTGATTGTCCTCATCGTCACATTTTCATTGCACATGAAGCCACATGTGCTTTATGTGATCAACAAATACCTCAAATGACCCAACTTTTACAATCAGAACGTGATTTAAACCAATGGCGTACACAAGCTATTGAAAACGAAAACAAATTGAAACAATTACAAAAGACCAAACAAGAAACAGAACAAAAACTAAATCAAGTAACGCAACATTTAAATTCTACAAGACAAGATATGCAAAAATTAAATGATAAATATGTGGATGCCATTGAACGTGTAGCTGAAATTCATCATGCTAAAGAATTGGTTGAAAATGAATTGGAAGAATTATCACAAAAATTATTTGAAGAAGCCAATGGAATGGTAGCTACCGAAAAACGAGAAAAGTTTAATTTACAAGAAGCTTATAATCATTTACAAGCTAAACTAAATGAAACAAGAGAACGATTATCCGCTGAAGAAATGCAATTGAAAGAATTACGACAAAAAGTGCAAGATGGTACATTATCACCTGATGTATCTCATAAACCATTCGCACTTTTTCGATCTTTATCAACACCTACATCCAAAGGTCATCATGAATTTCAAAATACGGAAGGATCAGAATTATCAAAAGAAGAGCATGAAATCACGTCTAATGAATCTAATCGCATCATGTTAACCAATACAAATGATCCAGAACAAACAGCTGCTTATGATCTTGCAGAACTTTTCCGTGCCCAATTACATATTTCAACAACACATTATCAACATCCTCCCGATGGTATGGATGACATTTTAGTTGAACAATTGGCTGATTTTATCTTATCCAGTCCTTCCATGCCTTTGAAAAAAGTGCATTCTTTACCATTTTTAAAATTTTGTTTAACAGAAGACATTGAACCTTGTTTACGATTTGGTCCCAACTCGCGTATGTCAGCACGTAAATTGATGGATGCTATCACAATGAATGCTTGTTATATTGAAGATACACCTCCAGGATTCGTAAAACAACAAGCCAAGAAACATTTTGTGAGTGAACAACCACTCAAGATTTCAGCATTAAAGTTAACTATGTGGGAACGATTTAGTAGTGATGATACGGCCGGGATATTTCAAGGTTGTCAAGCATGTGGTCGTACAGAAACGTTATTACCTTATCGTTTTAGGATCTCTTATATGGATGATTGGGCATGTATTGATCGATTTTGTAGAGATCGATTGGTGGCCGTTTGTGAATTTTTTGTTTTTATTCGTAATATTCGTCAAGGATATTATAGTAAAAGAACATTACCCGATCTTTATCATGAAGCAGTTCGATTACGATTACAAATGTTTTATGCTAGGTAACGTCTATATATATATATATATATGTGTGTGTGTGTGTGTGTGTGTTAGAGAGAGAGAAAAAAAGCTTTTGGATTATTAAACTAAAAATGGGAAACTTTTTATGATAGAATGGGCGTATTACCTTGGATAATGACAAGTTTAGGTATAAAAGGAAATGAATTGGGTACTGCATTAGAACCTTACATATCAGTACCTCCTACACCTGAAGGTGGAGTTCCTCCACCATCTCCTTTTAAAGATACATCTACGCATCATGAAGAATTATCCCCTCAAACACCCATAAGTCCATTACTTCCACCTTCACCCAAAATACAAGATTTTACATCAAATACATCATCACCAAATTCTCCTACCACATCATCATCTTGAAAAACAAAAAACAGAAAAAAAAAACGTTATTTTTTTTTTTTTTGTAAAATAATTATAATAGTTATGTATATACAGTCATTCCAACGCCAATAAGCAAAATTTTTTACTTTTCTTAAAAGGAGTACATACATATTTCGTTCTTTCTAATCAAGGTGGACTACTCACTTTGGTACAAAAATAGCCATTGTAAAATAGTTGATAAGCAAGGAAATGATGCTATGAATTATACTTTCCGTGTACGTACGTTGTACACACACATTTATTATTATTATTATTATTATTATTATTATATTGTAACTTATGTGGTATATTTATTATTTTTTTTACAATTAATTATTAAGATAATCTAGAAATAAAAGCTATATTACAAATATAAAATATAAAAATCTCCATTGATTGTCATATACTACTAATTAAAGTTGGGGAGTTGTTGTTGTTGTTGTTGTTGTTGCAGTAACATCCGTTCCTGTCGTAAATCCTTCTGAACCCATCAACCATCCTTTTACTTTCCTCCAATAATAATCAAAATAATTCCCAATGATCAACATGGTCGTTATCGATTGTTGTGAATCATGCATCTTATGTTCCAATAAGCTCACCTTATCATAAAACGTAGACACGTTATCTTCAACATCCTTTAAATTTTCATTTAATACATTTAATTCATAATGTAACTTGGCACTTCCATCTTCTGCATCTTTTAATCGTAATTCTGTTTCATGTTGTTCTTCCATGGCTTGTTTGGCTGCTCTTTCCATTTGTTCAAATTCAGCTGAACGTCGTAAATACGTTGTACGTAAATTGTTAGCACGCTCTTCATATCCATGAGCCACTTGACGTAAATCTTTATAGGCATGACTCAATAATGTATGTTGGCGTTGTAATTTTTCAAAAAGTAAATAAGTTTGAATGTCCATGGTAACAGCAGGTCGTTGTTGTTGAATTTGAGAGGGGAATTCATCTGCTGAATCCGATAATAAAATGTCATCATCAAAGTGACTATTATAATTATTATTATTGTTGTTGTTATCGTCGTCGCTTAATGCGGCCGTGGGTATCATGGTCAGGGAATGAGTACGATGAAAAGGTATCATATCATCAACATCGTCATCAGTATCGTCATCATCGTCCATATCATCATCCATTGAATCATGATGCTGAATACCAGGTGATGTAGATGAGGAAAAGAAAATGGATACAGGAACAATACTATCAGACACAGATCGTGTTCGTCGTGGTATACGATGAGGGTGTGATACAGGTGTAAAATCAGCTACATCATGAATAGCAACATCACTTCTTGGTCCATCACTACTAGGTATTGAAGATGGTGATGGAACAAGTTCATGTTGTAATTGTTCCACTGAATTATCTTGACGTTCTGCTTGTAATCGCCATGGTGGGATATCAGAATCAGATCGATAACTATTTATTTATTGATAGTTGTTCCATTGTTAAAAAAAAAGTTTATTAATAATGGCTTCAATTGATTACTAAATGGAGAGAATAATTCAAAAAAAAAAATTCTTTTTACCTGCTATTATATAATTCATCATCAGAAGATTGTGGATTTTCAAAAATAGTATTTGAAACTTTGATTTGTGTAGTACGTGACGGTGGATGTAAAATATCTTCCACTGTTGAAAATCCACTTGGATCAGTGACTTGAACACTCGTATCAGTAACAGATGAACTATTTCTGCTTACTAGAGGACCAGATGGGGGTGGCGGTGGAGAAAGTTGAGGTGGCGGTGGTGAAGGTGGAATAATACGTGGATGCTGTTGATTTCTATTACTATTACTACGTACATGGAATGATCCAGCAAACTTCGATATCATTTCAGCTGCTGCCCCACTTGTTCTCGTGGTACGTGCAGATACACCTTTGATCATGTGCATGATCTCATGGTGATGCTTTTCTAATTCACCACTATTACCACTACCACTTCCAGTACCTCCATAAGTACCACCTGTATTATTATTATTATTATTGTTAGTATTACTTTTAATATGATGATGAAGATGTCCAGATCCTGTATTCGATGCTGATGTATTTTTTAATCGAGGTCTCCAAATAGCTCGTAAACTTTCAATAGTTGCATGATGTCGAAATACTTCTGGATCCGAAGATTCAGTAGATAAAGATGAATTACTAATTCCTAGAATGAATTAATACGTCTGTTAATAAATTAAACTTTTCCTTAAACAAGTGGATATAAATACAATAATTATGATACTCGTTTTATTATTATTATTATTCTTACCTGATATATCATCTAATTTAGATTTAATCACATTTCTTACTTTAAGTTGACCCACTGTGTATTCATTTAATTTATCCAATGTTTCAAGATCAATCATTTTTGTTCGTCTTAAATTTTTGGCTCTCTGTAAAAAGTAATCATGTTTTATTTTTAAGTCTCTTTCTTCTATATACTGCAACTATTCAATAATTAATTTACCTGATATTCTTCAATATCAAATCGAAAATGTTCATAATCAGCAAATGGATCTTTAATTGTCTAGAAAATAAATCGATTCAAAAATTTTAGTTATATATAAAGCATTTGGGAATCCATCTCAAGAAAAAAAAAACAACGTTATAAAATTTTACCGTAAAATTATATGCATGAAGTTTATTTCTACATAAAACCAATTTACTAATAAGTGCTGCTAATAAATGAGGTTCCATCCAAGGTTCTTTCAATTGATACTATATATATATACAAAAAAAAAAAAATTAATAGATCATTCAAAATAAACAATTATAAATGTTTACCTCGGGTGATTTATGTGGATGATATTTTATATAAAATTGCCAAAAAGCTTGAGTTGTTTCATTACATATAAGTCCATCAATATATTCTTTTTTTAATAAATTGAATAAATATAATGCTATTTGAGCTAATCGGACTAAATTAATAACAGCTTGTTCAAAAGGTACTGTTTCTGCAATTTTATAAATAGATCGAAACTTTTCTTCCGATGCAGGACTAATATAATTCATTGAAGTGGAGGTTTGGTCAATATATATATAAAAAAAATGGTAGTAGTAATAGTAGTAGAAAGACCACTTACTTTGGTTTACGTAAATTTAAAGCACTTCTACCAGTACAATTTGTTCTTCTTAAATTAATATTTACATAAGCTTGATTAATCCATTTATCATAATCACCATCAGGTACAAGAACCATATCCATATCAAAAGGTAATTCACTTGGATCTGTTAACATAATTTCACCTAAACATGTCTATATATATATATATATATATATAAAATTATTTAGGTCAATTAAAAATGATATATATCTTTTGAATTCTAATCTAAAAATAAATTCAAAATATATTTACAGGTTTAAATTTTAAAGGAGTATGTGTATTAAAAAATGCTTGAATTTCAGGTCTTGGATGTTGTAATTCTGCTGTTGATATACGAATAACACATACTCTAATCTAAAATATAAAAAAAAGTTAAAAACCACTTTTTTTTTTTGTTTCAAAATGAACTTTTTTTGGGTCCTTACAAAATGGTTTTGGTCACCTGTAAATACTTTAATAGTATTTGAAGCAATACTACGATCACATAACCTAATACATTAAAAAGAAAAAATCTATTAATTAACTTTCAAGTATACTTTTTTTTTTTAACAGAAAGAAAAGAAGAAAAAAAAAACATATAATAATTACAAATGACAATTAAATGTATTTTTATATATACATATATAAAACTTCTTTCTTTACCATTGTTCAATAATATAAATTTGATAACCAACAAGGTAAGCTTCTTCTTCAACTATACCTAATCCACACGATTCAGCTAATTGTAAAGTCTTTTTTCTTTCAACAAATACAAATTGTTTTCCGTCATGTAACATTGTCATTTCAAGAGCATCGTATAAAGAAAATAAAAACAAAAAAAAAAATAATAATAATAAGTTTCCTTTTTTTCTTTAATAAAAGTAGTTTTTGGTCAAGGGAATAAAATGAAAAAAGTTTCCTGCAGCCTGAAATCAATGTCGTAAGCCAATAAAAATCAATGTCGCTTGAGCAGGTCACATGCTCCATAATTAACTTGAAAATCTTCTTGTCGCCGAGTAGAGTGTTTGCAGAATCTAAATTCTACAAGTGCTACACAAAGTCGATGTGGAACATTGAGTTTATGAAAGAGAGCAAAGGGGAAGAAGGCTCGCATAAAATGAGAGAAATAACTGAAAAGCGCGGATATCCTCGATATATTAATCAAGAAAAAGCTAGATTTTTCAAGACTAAAGATTGAAAAGTGTTTGAGTGCTTCAACAACAACAAAACAGTTAGATGTGCATGTTCGTGCTGCACGGAGATGAGTAAAGGAGTATTAAGACGTTTCCGGATTCGATCTTTGATAGTAAGAAACAAGACCGTAGAAGTATTCTCAATGAGGAGCACAAAATGACGGTTATAAAGTATGTTGATTCTAATCCCTCTACCGCAACTGCGGATATAACTGAGCATTTAATGAATAAGTTTAGGCTTAATGATCTAAACGTCTTCCGTAGCACAGTGCATACTTTAAGATGACTGAATGTAACTTATCACTAAAAAAAAAGCAAAGTTTCACTCTGTTGAAAGAAATAGTCCAGATAAAATTAATGATCGTCATGATCGTGTTCGAGAATGGGATGAAACAGATATGACATTTCTTGACTAGCCGCATATTTCTTGATGAATCACCATTCCATATAAATATGAAACGTACAAGAGCTTGGTCAACAGTGGGTACTTCTGCTGTTGTAACTGTGCCAACTACAAGAGCAAAAACTACCACGGTATTAGGAGCCATCTCTGCTTTCAGGATTAATCAAAGTTAGTGTGAGAATACCTAAATTCCTAGTAAGAAGAAGAGAAAGGCTAGTCATGAATCTGGAATTCTGAGCACTGGAACTGTTACAGGCCACTACATCACCTTTTTGAAGGAAAAATTAGATGAAATGGATCAACATCCACAAATGAAAGAGCATTATTTGATTATGGACAACGTCCCGATACAGAACACTTCCAATGATATTGCAAAGTATGTTTGAGTATCATGGATATCGATGTGCATATCTTCCTCCATATTCTCCTGAGCTTAACCTAATAAAACAATTTGGTCTGTTGCAAAAGAGCAAGATTAAACGCCAATGATTCTTACAGCAAGAGACCTTTTTCAACAAGAATCCGTGAAGCATGTAATAATGCGAAACCTACAGACTTTATTGGGTTTTTTTCTCATTCACATAGATGTGCAGATAAGTGTCGTAGAAAAGAGAACCTGTAAGCGCATAACCGCAACAGGTATTAACAAATACAATAAGAAAATAGTCGTAAGAGTATAAAGGTAAGTAAAATTTTTCTTTTCTTTATCTATTATAAGTTAATTATCAAAACTTTATGAAAATAATGTCCAAAATGGTCTTTATTTGACGGCTTAATGCAACATTCGGAATGTTGTTTCTAAAAACACATGACATGAATATCAACAAATGCGACAAGATTTCTAAGCAAACGACTTTAATTTTGGAGCATGTGACATTAATTTTGCTGCCAATAAAAATCGATGTCGCTTGGCAGCGACATTACTTTTGGAAATCTTGTATATAAAACGTCATCAATAGTGGTGCGGTGTTAGAAATTGTGAGACTTCTTTACTAGAAGGAAATCTTTTGGGGGTTGGTGGTTTTTTTTTCTCGCATCGTCTAAACCGTGGCTTGACCGACAAAAAGGCGACAGACGGATATCCTGTGCTGAAGGGCTTTGTTAAGGCACAGGAGGTCCCGCCGCGAGTGATCTGATTTGCTTGACATCTACCCTTGCTGTGACAAAGGTTCAGTCTAGTTTGGTGGCAAATGCCGTTGGCTTTTCATGGACTGCATTTCAGGTTACGAGATGCAATTGAAGGACATGGCTTGACCGACAAAAAAGGCGACAGACGGATATCCTGTGCTGAAGGGCTTTGTTAAGGCACAGGAGGTCCCGCCGTGATTAATCTGGTTTGCTTGACATCTACCCTTGCTGTGACAAAGGTTCAGTCTAGTTGGTGGCGAATGCCGTTGGCTTTTATGGACTGCATTCCAGGTTATTTTTGCCTTCAATCTCTTGCACATCTTTTGATCATCATAGGAAAGTAATTCAGGGAATAGAAAGGAAAAGTGATTCATTTCATTTCATTTTTTTTTTGTTTAACTAACATTTTTTCCCGTGTAAACGGGATTAGTGGCTTTATCTATACGACATCAGATCGACTACATATCCGACTAATACGAAACCTCCGTTTGCCTCATATTGACATGTATCATGGATCGCAGTTATTTGGAAAGAACATTAAAATGTACAATTTGGGAATGCTTTCTTTTTCTCCTTCTATTGTTACCGACCAGGAAACAAACTTGTACCGTCTAGCTATTGACACCGTTTTTTTTTTTGTAATAACTTATCACTATTTTATATCGAACTACCCTGATTCATTCAGATATTGAATAAAAATTATTTTCTAACTTACAGTAAAAAGGAAGAACGTTTGTGGATACCTAATTTGACAATCTGAACTCTCCCATGATCGAGAATATATTCCCGTGATAAATTCCTATCAATGTTAACAATATCCAGAGGATCGTTTTTTGTTGGAATTTTGGTATCCTTGGATATAGCTGATTAAAAAAAAAGATAAGGATGTATCTGGTTACGGGCCAATGTTCTTGACTGTTTTTCGATGATGTATCTTGTGTCATTCTACATATTGACACTCACAAAAATAACAATAATAACAATCGGTTGCTTTCACTTCCATTTCAATGCTGATATATGATGGTGTGAAAATAATTAGATGTTAATTATATATGCTGTAATATGAAGTGCTAAATCAAAAAATATACTGTACTTTAAAAGGTTACAGGGAAAAAGACCCACTAATTCCTTGAATTGATCCCCCTTCTTCTGGGTCTAACTAGGTAAGATCATTCTCCAATTCACAATATTGAATGATATATCTATAATCGCCTTATTTCAATTTTGTGATTTGAATTCTCGCTTCCAAATATGGCAACCCAATGCCAAATAGGGTAAAGCGAAGAATTTATTGTATGAAAAATCAGTTGGTTCAATTTAATCATGTTTGCCAATGCGACGATGAGATGAGTAGAGGCGAGAGGATTGTTTATCAAATAATTCCATAGCTTCTGGTGTCAGTATATCTTGTGAACAAGCATCGATAAAACCCCATGCCCTTCTAAAAAAACGACTCGTGGTAACAGCTGGAGTGCCGTTTTCTGACGAGATTGAGTCTCCAAAAGTGTTTTAGGTAAAGGCAATGAGCTATCTGCTTTGTCTTTCCAAACGAGTGGAAGTGTATTCGTATATGTAACCAGAGATTGATTATATTGACCTTGTTCATTGCGTAATTGTTGCTGTAGCGCTTTTTGCTGTTTTTTTTGTAGGAGGCATATTGTTAAGAAGAAGTTTACCTTTTGCAAGAGAAAAAATGTTGACATGACAACAACAATATACCAGATATACAGTGTAGTAATCATGTGTAATATAAACACGGAAGTATAATCGTCTGGTTTCCAATTTTCCTATTTACTTTGTTCACAATATGTATTAAAATATTTATTACGGATTGAAAAGCGGGTAAATTTTTGGCGGTTATGTATAGATGAAATACACCATATAAAAATATAAGTGTAAAAAAAAAACAAGATGAATGCAGTCAAGCTACAATTATAAGATCTCGACCTTTTTTGAATATTGCTACTACTATTTCATGCTCCAAAACCTTCGATCTGTGATCTTTTCCATTTTCTTAAAGGTTTTTTTTATTTCTCATGCTAGTTTTGTATAAACCAGGTGCTGTACTCAAAAAGACTTAAAATAAAACAATCAAATTTTGCAGTATTAACATTATAAACGACCCAGTAATACGCGTTTTTAGGCTCGCAGAAACAAACAATTTTTTTTTGCAATCCTAATGTTTAGCAGGTCAATCCTTTATTCATTATAAAATTTATTACGATTACGCTTTATATGATATTTTGTATTACGATGTATACATTTTTTATATCTTTTTAAAATTGAGTATGGCATGAAATTCTTATATTCCATTATTTGTTATAAAAAAAAAGAATCGCAATCTCCAAAATGTCGATCATTGTGCTGATGGATCCTCTACATCAGACTCCTCGTTAAATTCATCATCAGGAGGTCGAATTGGTGAACTCATAGGTCCATCCTCGGTCACTATTGTTGCGTGCTGGCGTTCACTCATTTTTTTGATGGTTGGTTCAACTAAAACGGATAAAGATGTTAGCTTTTGGTTCTTTCGAACCTTCTTCAAATTTCTTTTGTGAGCCTCGTCTATTTCGTCAAGGGCATCAATAGCATCTGTCAATAAAGTCTTTTCATTTTGTTATTAAATTAAACATGAAAGCGATCACGGATTGAAATTAGAGTATATATAATGGAAAGGTAAAGAAAAAAGATACCAAAACCAGATTCAGCCTTTTGATACCATATAAAAGCTGTACTTACTACTAACTTCCACGAGCCCTCCATAAAAGTATTCATATGATCAACCTTTTTGTAGAAATCTTTAGGTGAAGGCATCTTTAGTTCTTTATTCATAATGTATACACCAGGTTCAGGGCTACTCAACGACCAGATTCTGATGGCGTCGCCTAATATTTAACAAGTCAATACTGTTATAAACAGTATATATATAACACACTTGTATAAATATACGTATGTGCGTATGTAGAGCATTTTAGATTATACGTACCATGAGCATGAATGAAAATAAATTTCATTTTTTTGAGCTCGTCGTATGTTGCATACTGAAAATTTTGTGCGGTGTTTTTTATCATGGCTAAAAGGGCGAACATTGCTTTGTGATGGTCGAAACTGATTTTTGCCCGACCGGCCTTATTGTACGCACTGGAAGTTTCAAGGAGGCATATCTCTGCTTTATCAAGATTTGATACACGGAGAATTCCGTCTGCGTTATAAGGTGCTTTTGTTGTGGCCACTCCAATGTTGGTCATGGCTTGTAGTGGAGCTTCTCCTGGTACGAAGGTGATGGCTCGACCTTTGGCCAAAGAAATGTAACGGGCACAGGCTTTCATCATTGGATACAACACTGCCACGTTCCACGACGATTCTGATTCTTCAATATCAGTAACGCTTGTATATACTTCTTTCGCGCTGTATCAAATCGGTATTATTAGTATAACATGCCTTATGTAAGAGGTTTTCATACAACCAGGCACCACTGCAAAGTCAATTATATACTTCTACAGATTACTTACAGCGGTGACAGGATTTCTTTAACAAATAATCCTTTGTAACGCAATTCGTCAGCAATCTTCACAACGGGAAAGGACTCTACTGCCAAATCAGTGTCTTCAATTGATTTCTATTATAAAAGAAAAGAAGTCTGTTAGAATCGAAAAGCTGGGATCCTTAGGATAAATACATACAGCATCCAAGACAACATCAATGGCTTCTTCGAAATATTGGTATATTTGAGATCCAAAAGTAGTCACCACTTGCTCTTGGATACCCTGATATAAATCAATAGGTATGTTTTCCCTTTTTTTGACACCCTGTCCACACCAGCAAACCCCATATAGCTCCGGCCTAATTATATAACAAGTTAGTTAACTTTCAAAAAATGTGTTATTATCCTACTAGATATTACTTATAGATGTTGCGTGTATCTTCATTCACATATCCATCAACAAATTTCTGCCATGCTTGCCATAACGACACCACTATAAAATTTTATAATGAGCTTATTGATAAAGTTTTATAAATGTAGTTAAATTAAATTCTATGATGCTTGCCCTTCACGTTTTCTTCAGAGCCAACAACATCAGAAGGTTCTTCCCAAACTTGTGGAAGATCTTCTTGTTCTGTTGCTAGTCGAGATTTTTTGTTGATCTTTGTACTTTCTGGATCCTGATTCTTTGGTCGGTCTCTCTATTATAGTTTACAAGCATCGTAAATTAGCTGTAAAATTCTTGCAATGCGTCGGTTTTGAATATACCTTATTCGACGACGACGACGACGACCCCTCTTGGATAACATTGCTAAATCAATGATAGTTCAGTTATTTCACAACAAAAACAAGCACTAATAAATGTAAATATAGTATGTTTAAAATAATATTCGTACCCATGGTTGTTATCACCCTTGAATATCAACTGTTGATTATTATCACAAACTACGTTGTTCTCAATGTTAATATTAATCATGTTGGCAACTGCCTTTTTTGATTCTTCCAGTTTTTGTCGTGAAGGCTAGTTTTTATTTTAAAACGAATGTAAGTCCATTAAAAAAAGAGTATAGAAACAGTGTGCATTAAGTATCAATTACTTTTTTCCATTCTTTAATAAGTTCTTGAATCTTACTACGCAGCCTGAAATCAATGAAGTGCTGTTTAATCCAATTGAGGCCATTCATGTAGTCTAGGTGATTACGTTCGTTGCTATGCTCCGGAAACGCGTTAGCAAAATGGCCGAAGTCCCAATCCTTTGGATTGTTTTCAGAAAAAAACCTACGCTTCTGGTCGTCGTTTTCAGGAAACTCGTAGTTGGGAAATGTAGTAGACATGTTGCTATGGAAACTGATTGCTATGAAAACAGATTTCTATGGAAATAAGAGTAACTTTATCTAAGTTTTATTGGCACCCTCTCGTTAGGTAAAAGAAACACCAAGGCCCGAGCCGGAACGCAGGCACGTGATTTGAGATTAAATAAAAAAATGATAGGGTCTTCCAGTTTTTTTGTCTGACATTTATATTATTCTTATACTATTAATTAATTCTTCTTTATAATAATACATTTATTAACTACAACCAGAGAATTTTGCCAAAAAAGAAAGTATCCGTGATCTCTTTCCTCGGTTGAATATTTCGCCGGAAAATCCCGTAAAAAACTTGCGGTTTTTTTACCGGGTAAATATGTCTCCGTATTTGTTGCCGTGATTTTTCAGAAGCCCCTGTGTGTTTTTGGTTTTATTGCTATAGTTTTTCCTACCACACCCCTCCCCTCAAAAAACCTGAACCTAATTCATTTTGTTACTCCCATTATGAATCCATATATTAAATAAATAGACATTCTTTACACACAACGATCCAACTGCATAATTTAACATATTTTTCTTTTGTTATACCAATACAGTCATTATTTTATTTATTATTCGAAGTATCTATAAAAAACAGCAAACTTAGCATGTCCGTTGCTAGTACTATACATTTTACACCATTTTCATGAACAACGATTTTATACAAGCAATTGTATAAGAAAAAAATTAAACACTTGGACTTTTAGATTTCAACTTTTTATGATTATTTTAAGTACACTGGATGACAACATTACCCTCATTTGTATATTCTATACCCTCTAAATCAACTTTTTAGCACCCCTTATTTTACGGCACATTGGCATGAAAGCACTACTCTCACTTAGACAGAAGTGCAAGTCTTATTCCGATTGATAATACATAAATACCCATATACTAAAAATCGAGGTAAGGTTATATTATTTTTTTGCTTTTGACTTAAGCTTTTACACTTACACGAGTATAATGGCGCGAAACTGATTTATTCGATCGTCATCCAGTACCATAAGTATTCTCCAAATGTCGAATGGAAGGTCCACCACCAAGGCCTTGATCATATTCCTTCCACAACTCTGTGACAGTTGCCACGTTCTTGTTCATGTTATATTATGGTGATTCAGAACTAGCGCTAGGAATCTGCTGCTGTTCATCATTAGCAGAGTCGATGGACATAGAAGAATACCCATGAGTCGGTGGTTATATAGGTGGAGGAGGAGGCGATTGCTGATGCTGTTGATATGGGGGATACAGACGATTCGGACGGTGTGGATGATATGGGTGGTGTGGTTAATGTGAGTTGTATGCGTGATGATAATAATATGGGGCCGGATCTGGTGTGTGTGTGTGTTATACAATATAGGATTCATCAGATGCGAAGGTTGCCCATTTGTATCCATTGATGGGAATGATAGTGTGTGTAACGATGTGTATGATCCAAGATCATGCATAAAATGCTGTTGTTGGTAAAAGGAATGGGAAAGGATGGCATTTTAATTTCTTTTTGTCTATTCTGCTCTTTAATACACATAAGAATGGCGTTGTTTTGAGCGAATTGTTCCTCAATCATCATCTCCAACCGCTGTGCACCCTCGTGTGTCTGCTGAAACCAAAGATCCAGATTATGTACAAGTACTGGCATGTTCCGCCGCAATTGTAAATCGATAGGTGGATAGGCGATTTCAGCGTTGGCAAGCTCACCAACCTGTCGAGCAAAAACAAAATATTTGGAGCTATGGGATGGCTCCTAATTCCAAATGTAGAGATCAGAAAACTTTTCCCTTAAAAACACAGAATCCTATATACATATTAAAATATACAAAATATGTACCATAAAAACACTTACTACATTGTCTGTTCCAAGCGAAAAAGAAATATGTCAAGAGTAATGGTAAAAAAAAAAATAGGGACAAATTATGAAGACTCAGGAATAATCTAGTTGGGAACATAATAACTTTTATGTTGTACACAAATAACTTCAGCAGCACATATAGTTAGCATAAATGTGATCGAGAATAATCTCTCAATTTTTTTCACACTTTCTATCAAAACTTTTAATGAACGTTTTCAAATAAACATATAAACCATTTATACCAAAAAAAAAAAAAGAAAAAGCGGTTTCTGGCTTGTCGAATGATAATGCATCAAGATTATTTTTGATAGTTTATTGGCGGTTTATTATAATGAATAGTATTGAGACCGCCAAAAATAAAAATATGAACCTTCTGAGGGCAAAAAGTAAACAAATCATTTGATGGGTTAAAAAATCTACTTTTGCATAAAGTTCTTTATATAATAAGTACCTAGGAGTGTGCAAGATCAACAATACCTTGGTTTTTTTTTGTTGAGATTCGCCTCCCCAATTCTTTCAAAAGATACTTGTATTTTATGCTCTTTGATCTATTATGAATGGGGAGTCGGATTGAGATTGATCGTAGTTGGACAATAACTGAAACGATCGGTTAAGCTGTTCGTGTTATTATAGATTTCTCTCTCTCTCGCACACACACAACAACAACAATGAAGAAGAAGAAGAAGAAGGAACAAGTAAGTATGGTTTGGATTTATTGTGTTAAATTGCTAAGCGACAATGATTTTTATCAACCTGCGACATTAATTTTTACTATAGGTGCGACATTACTTTTTGGAACCCTGTATGTGTTGTCAGAACCAGGTGGCGAAAATTGAAAGGATAATGTAACTCCGAGTTCCTTTTTCCCCCATCTTGTAAAACTACTTTTTTTTTTCTCCCCCCCTTTTTTTAAATAAAAAAAGATGCTTGATCAACTTGACATCATACCCATTGCAATAGTATCTACTATTGTTCTTTTAATATTATCAGGTTAGACTATGAAATAATTTTAAAAGTTTTAAACCATAGTCATCTAATCTTTAGTTTCCTACTTTATTATATATAGTCTTGATTGGTTTTGTATTGAAAAGAAAATCATCTAAAACAACTATTTTATTACTTGGAGCAACTGATGCTGGAAAAACACAATTATATACTCAAGTAGGTAAATAATATATAGACTCAAAAAAAAAAAAAACAGATTGTTAATTGTAAAAAAAAAAAAAATATAGTTACGTTTTGAAAAAAAGACATCTACTGTCACTTCTATGAAAGAAAATGAAGGTCCTGTTACCTTAAAAAATAAAGTAAGGATATCATCATTTTAACAAAAAGGAAAAAAAAAAATAAGACTAATAAATATATTTATTTTAAGACATATGAATTAGTAGATATTCCAGGTCATGAACGTGTTCGATTTCATTATATTGATTATTTACCTGTAACACGATCTATTGTTTTTGTTGTGGATAGTACAACTGTTGCGAGACAAATTAGAATTGTGGGTGAATATTTATATAATATATTAGCTCAACAACAAGTTCAAAAACAACATATTCCTATTTTAATTGCTTGTAATAAAACCGATTTAATTACTGCATTACCTAAAGATAAAATTCAACAACGTCTTGAAGTTGAAATGTAAGGAAATGAAATATATAATATATAGATAATACGAGTTATAGTTATTAATAATGTTTATATATATATATATATATGAATAGTAATCGATTAAGAAGTACACGTACAGCTGCTGTAGAACAACAAGAAGCTAATATTGATGATGAACAAGAAGCCTATTTAGGTTATGAAGGAGAAGATTTTAAATTTGATCATTTAGATAATGATGTTCAATTTGATACTTGTTCTGTTGAAAAGGATGAATTGGATAACGTAGTAGATTGGATTGTAAACAACTAAAGAGATAATAATAATATGTAAATATATATATAAAACAATAGATCATTGTTCACCAAAAGGATAAATATTTATCCCTTTACTATATTTTATTGTTCATGCAAAAAAAAAAAAAAAAAAAAGATCCGGTCACGGTTATAACTTTTGAGCTATATAATAAATTCCTCGGTATATGCGGAAACCCAAGATAGAAAAGGATTCTGTGTGGGAAAAAAATTATACGTAAAGTACATATGAATTCAAAGTTTTAGACAGCTTTCTTTTTTTTTCATTTTTTTTTTTTTTTGACACTTTTTTGTTCTTTTCTTTTTTGGTTCCTATATCTCCTTTTGTGCTGGCATGTCAGAAACTAAAACGAAATCATTTACAGGCTCACCACATACAGTAAGTTTGAATTCGTTTTTATTTTATTTTTCTATTTGACAAGTATATACAAGTGATATAAATGACTTTTTTTTTTCTTTGAACAACCTCGATACGTTATATATAGGATCAAGCTGTAGCTGGTTTTGGTGCTGGTTTAGTATCAACTACTTTTCTTCATCCTTTAGACGTAATTAAGATTCGATTTCAAGGTATAAATCTTTTCTTTTTTTTTTTACACATAAGAAAGGGGAAGGGGGAAAAAGAATTAACTTACTTTTACAATGAATAAATAAATAGTGGATGCATCGAAACGTTCAGAAAAAAGACCATTTATTGGAGGTACCATTAAAGCATTTCGTGACATTATAAATAATGAAGGTGTTTTTCGTGGTTTATATCGAGGTGTAGCACCTAATATTGCAGGAGCTACAGCTAGTTGGGGTTTATATTTTTGGTGGTAAGTTTTTATTATTATGGTACAAGAACCAGTGTAGAGAGGGGTGAATGAAAAAAAATAAAAATAAAAAAAAGTTACCCGGTGAAAATCCTTAAGGGGGAGATAGAAAAAAAAACCATTAAACATCTTTATATCTATTACAGGTATAGTTTAATCAAGAAACAAATGAAAAAAGATGATCAAGGCAAATTATCAGCTATGCAACATTTACTTGCTTCACTTCAAGGAGGTAATTATATTGAATTTAACTTTGTGAGAAAAAAAAAATTGACAACGCATTGTAAAATTTTGGGGAACCTATTTAGGAGCATTAACGGCTATTATGACAAATCCATTTTGGGTTATTAAAACACGTATGTGTACAACCACACGATATACATCGGATGCATATACTGGATTATGGAATGGATTGAGTCGATTAGCAAAAGAAGAAGGTATTCGAGGATTATATCGTGGTATGGTACCTGCATTATTTGGTACATCCCATGGTGCAATTCAATTTATGGCTTATGAAGAAATGAAGAAATGGCGAAATGATGCATTAAAAAGACGTGGA
Source organism: Circinella minor (assembly GCA_016758965.1). Taxonomy (NCBI): domain Eukaryota; kingdom Fungi; phylum Mucoromycota; class Mucoromycetes; order Mucorales; family Lichtheimiaceae; genus Circinella; species Circinella minor. Next base: position 120,332 of record JAEPRB010000037.1, read on the forward strand.
GAATCTCCAGAAGATGAACATAACGCCAAATTGAGTAATTCCGAATATTTATTAATGGCTGCTTCTTCTAAAGTGGTAGCTACAGTCACAACCTATCCTTATCAAGTATTGAGAAGTCGTTTACAAGATCGACAAACACGAGATGCCTATAAAGGTGTTATTGATTGTATGTCTAAAATTCGAGCAGCGGAAGGATATATTGGATTTTATAAAGGATTGGCGCCTGGTATTGTTCGTGTTTTACCCGGTACTTGTATTACATTTTTGGTATATGAAAACTTAACTCAATATTTCAAGAATCATGCTACTTAAAAAAAAAAGCAAAGAAATAAGTGTACATATGAACGCGTATCTACAAAAGATAATATAACAACCCTGGAGGTTATGATATATGTCAACCATGAAGAAAAAAAAAGTAGAAAATTGTTATATATATATTATTCATTAAAAAGAAAATACCAACAAACAATAGAAAAAATCACCCCTTTTTCCCAACCCTATTATTTTTTTTTTATCCACCCTTTTCCTAATCCATTTTGTCATTTTTTTTTTGTTCTAGAATAGAATAATTCTGTATTGATGTATTATTAAAGAAATGAAGACAAATTATATTATTAATTACTAAATTCTTTCTATTTATTAATTTGAAACAACATATTTTTTTTTATATCTCGGGTCACCCATAGCAACAACAACAAAAAAAAAGGAGGGGGGGACTCAGAAAAGTGGTCAATAATGACTCTTTCTCTTCTTATATACAAATGATAAGATTGAAAGAGGCATTAATTGAAACTTTCCAGTGAGACACACAAACGTTTAAACTAGTGTATGATAAAACCAGAGAATATAAGGTAATCTAAAAAGAATACGTAAGGAAAAAAAAAGCATACTATATTACATAGATATTTTGGATTTCATTGTGAAAGAGAAAAAGGTGGATTATTATATAATAGGTGTAGTAAATTGTCCTTCATTGTCTTTATGGTTTATTTCTCTATGTATTTTATTCTTTTTACATGTTATCTGAATAAAACAAAATCAGCTATTGCGTTATGGTAGAAATTGACAACAATTGGTACATACGTAGCTATGGGTAATTTTATTTATTTTATACTGATACGTATATAATTACTATTCTTAATTTTGGCGAAGGCCTTTTCCTTGTATGATATGATTTGTATTATATACTGTACTAATATTTCATATTCTAAGCACAAGTACATGGGGTTTGTAATCAATTTACGTATAACAACTAAAAAAAAAATATCATGATCCTGTAGCAGAAAAAAAAAAGAGATTTATAGTAATACGGACAACATTTTTTTTGAAAGAAACAATTACAATAATTCTTTTAACACCAAAAATGAGTTGTTACATGAGAGATAATAAAAATTATGTTTATTATCTCACCACAGCTACATTACGTATTGTTAGATAGACAATTATAATAACAATCAACAATTTTCATAACCATGGCAATTTCTTGACAACAGTAAGCCATATACCCATTGTTACCAAACAATTGCTATATACAATTCTAATTATTTCTGCTGCACAATTATAATTATTTCTATATAAACAAAAATGTTTGTCTTTTCTGTTTTTTTTTTTTTTTTTTTTTTTTTTTTTTTTTTTTTTTTCAATATCAATAGTTACCCAGCTAATATATAAAAAACGAATTAATTATTTATAACAAAAAGGATTTAATATATAATATATATCATAAACGATAACACTTTCAGTAAAATAATGGTACACAACAAGAATGATGATAATAATAATAATTCTACACTCTCTGCTGAATTATTGGACATCAATGATACAAATCAATTTTCAGAATCATTTATGATAACAGCAAGAAAAAATAAAGAATATGCGTCATGGATAGAAAAAGCATCATTATTACCTCCACTATCTGAAGCTATACGTGATATGGGTTTTTGGGTCTATGCTAGTAGTTCTCCTAAACGAAAGAAAGTTAATCAAAAGTAAGTATCCTATTTCATCTTCTATTTTTTACTACCATTGTATCTATTCTACTGGGATAATATATTAAAAGAAGAATAATATATCTACCTATATTATACTCCTTGAAAATAATTTATAGTACTCGCACCATCATGACTGCAGAAGAGCGTCACAAGATCAATATTACAATTTTTCGGGAACTTTGTTTTCAATATGAACATCTTCGAAATTCAATTATATTATACAAATATATATTACTTCATTATAATAATAATGATATGAAAGAGGAAAAAAAAAGTGTGCGTGGTAAACTTATTGAAAAAATGTGTTCTCTTACTGAATCTGCCTATGAACTTTTGAACAATATGGTGCAAAAATTTTATATGCTACTGGAGGATACTCATATGGACGATGCAAATTTGATCAAGGAAATATTTTTTGATCAAGATAATATTATTGATGAGACTTCTTCAGCAAAGACGAGCACGTGTTGCTCACCACATCATTGTTTTGATATGAATGATATATCTATAGATTATAGTAATAGGTAAAATAAAATATATTATTAGATGTAATAAAAAGGCAAAGAGAAATGAATATGTGTTTAATATAATAGTAATAGATGATAAAAAAATATTAACAACTCTATTATTTTTTCTAATTATTAGTGATTTGAATAACCTCAAAGCGCGTTGTAAAGAAGAATTAGGACATTATGAAGAACATTTTCTACGATTAGTTGATTGTGAACAAACATTACTATTAAGTCTAAAAACTATTTAATCATACTTTAAACGTCATATATATTCAGTTTCCCCCTATCCCCTCCCTTCTATTTATACATAATTTTTTTAATTCAATCTTTATATTCCCTTTTTTTTATTATCATGCTATTAATATTGAGATTGTAATAATAGTTAAATACATTATTTTATTATTAGTCTTAATCTGTAGTAGAATACTGTAGATTTATAAATATGATATATAGAAAAAAGAGACTTGTGTAATAACTAAAAAATCTTTTCAGTAAGAAAAAAAGTTAAACTAGTGGAAGAAAAACATAATATTGAAAGAGTAAAATATTTTCAAGAATATCTCTCGCACAAGAACAAAAATAATTACGAGAACTAAGAATAATCAATCTAAACAATCTTTTGCTCATACGTACGTATTGATGTAGCTTAGTTGTTTTATTAAGATTATATCACAGTCTTACATCACTATAAAGAGAATAGGTTAAGGTTTAAATAATTTTGTGTGTTTATTAGCCGGTGCTTATGGATATGTGATCTGCTTTCTTACCATACATTAAATATGGATACAGTATGATTGACAAAATATAAACGTTTTATTAATAGAATGATTTTATTATCTATCTATTATCATTCGATATATACAAACAAAAAAATAATAGAATAATGTTATTAATATGCCGTAACAAATATTATTTTATTTTGTTCTTGTTGATACTGATGGTACATAATTTTTATAAAAGCGCATGAATGAAAAGTAACAATAATGAATATCAATCACTTTTAGTAATAAGGTAAATGGCTGTGGGGTTCTGGCCGTCAGGATAACGCTTTATCGATGAGGAGAAATTAGTTCTTTTTTCAAATTTTGAATTGCTATAGAAAGTTCATGAAGTCTTGCAGTATATAAATCAAGTTTATTAAGTATTGTTTCTCTACTAAGTACGTATTATAGTTTATTATTAATTTTGAATTATACGTATCAGGAAGATCATATATTTTATTTCTACTTTCAAAAACAATCTTTTTTCCTTTTCACACTTTATACATACTCCATGAACGCTTCAGAAACTTCTGTTGAAACTTGTTCCAATAATACATTTTTCTCATTACTATCACTAGAAGAATGTATTCATAAAGATATAAATGTAATTAAGACATTATATATTAGCAAACGGTTTCTATTTTGTAACATAAGAACTCGTACTTTTTTACTGTGTATAATAGAATTCTACAAATCTTACTTGATTGGTATTCTATATTGACAGATAACTTTATTAAGTTCAATAATTTCTTCTACAAGAAGATGAACTAGTATGAAATACGTAATAATTTTTATTAATAATAATTTTTATTTTTGGCTTTTTTTTTTTTCTTTTTTATATTTATTGACCAGCACTAAACTGATAATATGAAAAAAGTTCACTTTACTTTCTTTCACACATGAAATAAATGATGAAGTAAATTCTGAAGAGCATGTTATAAGAACAGATAATTGTCGATGAAAAGTATTTAAATTATCACTGAAATTAACTCTATTATTATTATTACAAATTAGTTAATTAATACTTTTACACTACTAGGCACTAAATTATTGATAATAATCATGTTAATAATAAGAATCACTGACTTACTGTTGACCTACGCAGTTCTTGTCCACGTTCTTTTTTCGAAGAATCTCTTTAGTTGAAAGATGTAACGTACCAAGTCTGTCGACACTGTCAAAATTATATATATATATATGTATGTATGTATAAATTTGTATAATAGATACATAATAATAACCAAATGATAGTAATTTTGGAATATACCGAATTAATAATTAAACCGTTCACTTACATGGTGTTAATCTCATTAGAAGTTGGATTCTGTTCTGACATTCTTATTTTATTTTAGTTTTCTATTAAATAGTTTAAAAATTTAAGAAAGAAAAAAAAAAAAAGAAAGAGGGAAAAGGAAGAAGAAGGAGAAAAAATAACTTAAGAAATTCGGTGACGAAAGATATTCAATGCGCATAATTTCCTTTTTTTTTTCCTGCTACGTATTTTATTTGCCGCTATGAACTTTGACAAGTTGCCATTAAATATATTATTCTTGATATAATTCACATGCACCAATTAACTGGCTACGTATGATTGGATATATTATAAAACTAATAGTACCAAAAAATATGGGCAATAGAACTAGAATAATAATGATAATGATGGATAATAGTTTCATGGAGAAGATAGCTTCAATTATGTATTTGATAAGTAGATAAACATTAATATAATACTTGTATTATGCTAAATTAAACTAATATACTTCTATTGCAGTCCTCTCTTTCATCGATAATGGATCCAAAGGATAGTTGTTAGTCAAAAAAAAATTATCTTGAGGAGCTTTAAGAAATCTGTACCAACTATGATGACTTCCCCTGCTCAGACCTTTAAAGTTATCTTGATTTATACAATAAAAAGCTGTATATATATTTACCGTTATCTTGTTTCAAAAATACAAAATAAACCATGCAGCCAGATAACCAGTTTATGACCGGATCTTGTGTATCCCCCATAAAAAACAATTCTAAATGTACGTTCCCTTAAAAAAAAAGTTTTTTTTGTGTGTTCTCTGTTTATTTGTACTAAAGCGAATTTGGAAAGAGAAACTTGGGTCTCTTCCAATAATATGGAAATGTACTTTTCCTTATAAGGAAAGTTTTTTGGATGTTCTCTGTTTATTTGTAAATCAAATCTTGAAAGAGGGTGTAATAAAAGTTAGCTTACAGTTATTGTTGCAAAAACGGGTTCACCCCCCTTTTTAAAGAGACTGGATACACAAAAGTATGTGAACTGGCTTCTTGAATCTACTCCATTACAATGATGATATAAAAAACAAAACCCTACATAATATGGTACCATGTATTTGATCTTTCATTGAAACAATGTTTTGATAAATCATAATTATATATTATTATATCATGTAAAATCAAATGCCATTATGTCTTGAAGATAATATCATATTTGTGAATGATGACTTAAACCTATTTTATTTTAGTAGAGAAAGAACAAGTAAATATATAAGTGAACGAATAATGAATGAAGGTTGATTTATTTCTGATGATGTATCTTTAAGCTTGCAAGTCTTTATGCCGTAAAGCAAAATCCAGCGGTTTTCTTTTTCCTTTTTTTTTCCCACTCATATTCTACTTAATTTCTCTAAACACTAATAAAAGACAACTCTATGAAAAAGAAAAAAAAAAGAAGCATATTTATATTTATGAGTCCTTTTTGGTCACATAAACCACTTTATTACCACTGTGATCTCAAGCTTGGATGAGGTGAAGGTGTCATGATCAAGTTAAAATGGCGAAGACAATATAAGAATTTTGGCCATGAAGTCGCTATATTGATCATCCATATTGATGACAACAAAATGAATTAAAAAGTCAATACTTAAAGTATCAAAACTTCATAACAATAAACAGTGACTGACTACAACAGAATAGAATATATATATATTGGCTATTAGAGAAGCAAGAAGAAATAAAGAGGCTATTTTAAATGAGTATGGTCACTCTTTGATTATTGTTTAATTGTTATATCATCTTCTTTTATCGCTATTGTTTACTGTAGTACTTAATCCCTTTCATTATACGTATAATTTTTGTAACAATGCAAAAGAACACACAAAGAGAAATTGTACTATTATAATATATAGATGATAATAATGTATATATAATACTTAGATTTTATTGACTTTTTTTTTATTCTCACCGTATCCCGTTTTCTTCTTCTTCTTCTATCTGCAACCAACAAAAAGATCCCCCCCCAATAGCAGTAACATTTTTTCAAAAACCTATTAACTACAATCAAGATGAATCAAAGTAATAATAATAGTTGCCGTCCCAATTTTCAAAAAAGAGAAACAGGTTCTTTTGCAGTGAAACGATATCATGCTTCTCTAAGAGCATATCATCAAGACTGTCAATTTAGAGCCATGATAGAAAAATCTAATCGACCACAAAGATTAGAGCGTTTTGTAGTAAAAAAACATCAATACCCCTTTCCTGAATGGTAAATTTATATCCATAATAATACAGTCGTTTTTTCTTCTTCTTCAATGTATATGTTTTTACAAAGCAACAGTTTAACGGATCTTCAACTTTTTAGTACGTAAATCAAAGTTAACTCACTTCGATATCAAAAGACAAGATCTGAAGACTGTGGTAGATACTTCTATAAAACAAGAACTTTTAGATTAAACCATGAAAATAAAATGTTATGCAATTTTTTTTTGACCTTGCTATTTTCTTCAACTTGTACTGCAATAATTAAAGTCAAACAACAAAACTGTGTTCTATATTATCAACTATATTTTTATATTTATCAATTCAATATCAACAAGTTCAAAAAGTTTATGTAGCACAGAATAGATGTTAAAAATTATAAGCAAGATTTTAATACGTAAATTATATACAAGTAAAAAAAAAATGGAAATACGTAAACTGTGTGTCTGTGGAGAATGGAGGGACAGAGAAGAGTTTAAATGATTATGAAAAGAATCACTATTTAATACACTATCTTACTCTCTCTCGACGGAACGACTGGCACGATTTTCCGAATTGAATCCTTCACGGACCGTTTGTACATGATGCCGTAAAGCATCCGTTCCTCGTGATAATTTTCTAAATACAAACAATCGAGGAATGTTTCGATTCTTGACCTTATATTTTTGCAAATCTTCCAAAAACTCCTTATCTGCCTCTTGTTCTTCATCACCATAGACTTCTGATATTTCTGTATTATATGATTCTCGACGTCGTTCATCTTCCTCTCTTATTATTTCATTTTGCTCTTGATCGTTTGCCTCTTCAATCCATTGCTCCACCTTATGTCTTAATGCGTCATCATGGAATGGATCAGCACCTAACATATCCAGTTGGAAAGATCGTAGATGTGTATGTACAGGTGAAAACCCAGGAACAATTTTGAATCGAACAACGACTTGACCATACAGATTGTCATCTGGACTCCAATCATCTTCATTTTTGTTACAATCATCCGGACGCATATAATCATATAACCCAATCGTAGCCTCTTGCCAACTACCATCACATACAGACTTTAGCCAGAGTCGACCCATGGCTTTATTTGTATAAATACTTCCCTGGTTCACATAAACATAGAGGGCAGTACGATAGCGCATGCTTAATGGGAAATACAAAGGACGGTCCTTTTGCCATACCATCATATCATCATTCTGTCCCAGTTCTTCATTTCGTTGTTTAATAAGATCACGGTGCTTTAGTCGTTTAAGTATGACAGGATCCACATTGAGTGCCAAAGTAGCTTTGGTGGATCGCATATAGTGAGTAGAAAAGGGTCGTTTAAGATTTTTGAATTGAACTCGGTCGACAATCATGGTACCAACATCGGAACCACGCAGTTCACGGGGTAAGAAGAGTTTTACAGGTTTGTATTTTAAATTCAATAATATTTTGCCAAATCCAATACCATTGGCCAATGCTACCCAACGTTCCGTTTCTTTGAATTTATCTTGTTGGTCTTCAAATACATCTTTCAAGTAAAATACACGCGTACCCAAGACAGGATCACGTTCTAAATCCATGTTAGTTTTAACAGAAACACGGAAAAACGCTGAATCATAATCCTTGATCAATTTTTCAACGTCTGCATTCCAATGCTATATATATAGGTATATATAAATATACATAATAAATAAAGTGTGTATTCCTCAAGGGGAAAGAAGACATTTCAGATCTGTTGTTATCAAATAAAAATTGTTATACGTCTTACCGGGCATGGATTTCGTAGTTTAGCTCGTGTCTCATACACCTTAGTATCATTTAAATAAATCACAGCATAAGGATTTACAATTTGATGAGGACTGTAAGGATGTTTGAATTCATCACAGGTAATCATTTCTGGATCACCAATTTCCAAATCAGCCGCTTCTGTAATTTGTACAGATAAAATACCACTTTTATGAATAGGGTTCAGTTCTTCTTCTTCCAACTCCTTTTGTTCTTCTGTCATTTTGTTTCTTTCAAGCATAGTCATGAATGTTGGAGGAGGTGGTGAAATATATTTAGGATGAAACGTCATACGGAAATCCAATTTAACTTTGGATTCTTCCAGATTGTGTTTGTCATCTAAAGGTGCCCAACTATAATACCCAAGTGACATTAGTTATTTCATAAGTTCTTTGTTTTTCTTCTTTTTTTTTTAAAAAAAAATCCAGTTATGATAATTTACCCATCAAATACAGTACGTTCTTGTTTACACCAATCAATCACATTATCCAATTTGTCGATTTTTCCACACACAATATCTTTAACAGAAATAGAAGCACATCCCCATGAATCATCGGGTTTCACCTTATCAGCATCATATACTTTAAGATCAACTGTAGCTTTATTGACAATCTCATCTATATAAATATATATCATTTTTTAATTATCCTTATTAGTAAAACTTTGAATATCAGCTTTTTTTTTTATATACATGCTTCAGAAATGTATATGAATTAAATGATATTTTTACCTTGATGAACAAGAATATATAAATTTTCGTTCCAGCGCGGATTTTCATCATTGGTTAAAACACGCGTACTAGTCACACTTTTGCGTTCTTGTGAACTAACAGAAATCGTAGCATAGGCATCCTTCATATCTTGTAAATCAAGAGTAGCATTTCGTCTCGCTTGACGTACTTCTACTTTAACAACACCAATTGCAGATGTGTCTTGAGATGCGGCACCAATTAATTCTTTAATATCCAATGTCATCGATTTTGGATCGACCAAGTCTGTAAATCCAAGTTTAACGGCTTCGTTCACTAAACTTTTCATCATTGGAAGCTTTTTATAATTATATTACAATTAAAAAAAAATAGTGTCCAAATATAAGTTTTCGTCTACCTTGAAATATATATGTATGCGTATTTTTTTTTAAAAAAAAATAACTTACTTTCATCACATTCATATGTTTAGATATCGGCATTACATTTGTTTCCACGGTTGGAACATCGACAAATGAAATAGTAACCTTGGAAACAAAAGGCATATCTGGTGATGTCAAAATCTTGAATCGTAATTTACCTCGTACTTTAACTAATTGGGCTTTGATATCAATAGGAGTTTTTAATCCTGTTTTGAACCGAATACCCATACCAGGGGGCGTTGAAGTACTTTTATTAAGTGCACTAGAAGACATTCCTGTGGGTAAAGATTGAAAAATAAAAGCCGCTTCACCAAACTGTAGATTTTTTAGATACGAACAAAAAAAAATAGTAAAACAAAGGAAACATTGATTTAGATCCAAATACTTTGTTTTCTTTGATTTAAACAATTCTGCTTACCATGGCTTCATCAGGTTGTCCTGGCATAGGGGGAAAAATACGAATTCTATAGAATTTACTCATAATCATTAATAGTGCTTCAGATTATGGTTTGTTAACAAGAATGTAAATACTTACTTGGATATACGAGGTGCATGAACACCAATATCAAGGTCAGTTACTTTGGCTGTTTTCTATATGTATATAAAAGTAAATAAATACAAAAATAAAAATTTGTTAACTATTTGTGTTACTACTACAAGTAAAAAAATAACAAGGGGATATCCTTTCTTTTCAATATGCATTTAAAAATGATAATACTTACAATGACAGCAGGTGCAAGACTTTCCAATGTATCTTCAAGAATATCTTCCACAATGACAAATACATTTGGATCAATACTACGCCAAATTTTTTCCAAAAAATAATTCATCCATTCAACTGTTTCGCCTCGAGCATCATATAACTTGTATATACAAAATTAAATAATGGAATCGTTCATCAATATACATAGAAACCCTTTTTTACTCCCATACTAGATTAACCATATACATAGATATCCATATCACAAATAGTAATACTTTACCGTTTTAACACCCTCTTGCTTTTCTAATTGCCAATTTAAACCTTCTTGAGACTCTGTACCAAGTAACCAATAGGACATGGCACTCACGAAAATAGACACAAAACCGAAAAAATAACCTACATGAAATCGACCAAAAAAATAACAAGTAAAGCAGGTGATCACTAAATACTTTAATGCATTTAATTCAAGTCCTTGTATTAATTGATTTGGTTTAACAGGTCGCAAGGGTTGTGGGAATCTTAATTTGAAACATTCTGATAAAGTATTATCGTCTTCTTTTTGGTCTTTTTCGTTTTCTTTCTGAACTTCTGATTCCACACGAGTGTCACTTTGGGTTCCAACTGAGGTAGAAGTATTATGTACATTATCAGGTAAAGGTCCACCAACTTCTGAAACGTTTTCAGGTAATGAGGTGGTTTGATTAGGTAAACTTCCATTACCTCCATATTTCATTTGAGTAGGAAAATTGTCAGAAGCAGCTGGTCGTTTATTAATATTTGGTTGTTGAACAGGTTGTACTATACAAATGCAAAAGAAAATAGTAGCAAGTATTAATATTTATAACTAACATACATAGAATGCATTTATCATAATAAAAGAACCTTGTTGTTGTAACCCATCTTCTTGAGAAGATTTTCTTGCAGGATATTTTTCTTTTATTTTTATATTTGGCTGATGTTGCAACTTGGATTCTGTAGTTGTATCTGAAGAATTTAATGATTTATTAATGTTGAATAATGGTGGGGCTGGTGTTGTTCCTACTGCTGCTGCTGCAGCCATCTTTCCTATTTGTTTCAATTTGTTTTAGATAAAAAGTTGAGTTTTGGGAAGAAAAGATTCAAATTTCCTTCTTTTAATTAATGCAAACTTATTTTTTTTTTTTTTAATTTTATATAATTTTGACATCAAAGGTTTCCTTTTTTGTTTTCATTTTTTAACTTAAAAACCCCTCCATAACTTTTTTTCAAGAAAAAAAAAAAGTAAATAAAATAATAATGTTTTCAGGTCGAATGGTCAATGTATTACTTGCTGTTGGCATTGGTGTTGGTACAGGTGTTTATGTATTTCAACCTTTATTAAGAGAATATCAAAAGTAAGTATCATGACTCTTTTTTTTAATCAAAAAGTGACAGGGGAAAGAAAAGAAGTAATGGGGGGGAGGACAAATAGATTCCCGAGCAATTAAGTTAACATTTTTATTAAAAAAAATGAAGTGAGACCCAAGGTACTTGGATGCGACCAGGTGATGAACAAAGAATCAAATCATGGCATGACGAAAAGTCTTCTTCTACTACTGCTACTACTACTACTACTACTACTACTACCCCATCTTCCACTAATCAAGAAAAATAAAACGTCTTTTTTTTTTTTACTCTTTTATTTTTTTTTAACCTTCCGCAATCTTTTTTTCTTCTTTTTACCTTTCGTCTTTTTTTTTTTTCATAAATAACAATAATGGCGAGTAATAACAATAATATTAAACCACAACCAGTTGCAGTAGAAACCCCAAAACAAAATGAAGAACGATACGAAGAAACCAATGTTCACAAAGTATACCAAGAAATCGCTTCTCATTTTAGTGAAACACGATATAAAGTATGAAGGGTGTTTTATTTTTTACAAAATACGCGATGGGGAAATGTTCGGTTTTTTTGATCTGGAAGAAAAAAAGAAAAACGAGTATTAATTATATCATAATTAGCCATGGCCAGTGGTAGAAACTTTTTTAACTGATCTACCAACAGGTAGTTTAGGAGCTGATGTCGGTTGTGGTAATGGTAAATATATTGGTGTTAATCCAAATATTTTAATGCTGGGATCCGATCGGTAAAAAAAAAAACTTAAAAACTCTTTATTTTCTCGAACTTTTGATTTTTTTTTTTTTGTTGTCAATGTGTGTGGTTGTTATGGAAACCGCAAAAAAAAAAAACGGGAAAAAAGCTAAATGAAAAATATGGTATATAGGAGTGCCAATTTAATCGAAATTGTACATGAACGTGGTTTTGAAGGCATGGTAGCGGATGGATTAAATTTACCTTATCGTGATAATTCTCTGGTAAAAGAAAAAAAATACATGAAGGGAAAGGAAAAGAGGATCAAACAAAAAAAAAATATTATTTATACGAGGATAAGATAAAGCTAAGATAAGAAAAATACATGTTTCCCGTTATTTTTTTTTTTTATGTATTTTAGGATTTTGCTGTATCCATTGCAGTGATTCATCATTTTTCATCAACAGAACGAAGGAAAGAAGCGATCGACGAATTATTACGTATAGTAAGACCAGGAGGCAAAGTATTAGTATTTGTATGGGCATTGGAACAAACAAAATTTAGTAAACGAAATTTTGAACCTGGACAACAAGATGTATTTGTTCCTTGGATGTTGAAATCAACAGGACAAGTATATAATCGTTATTATCATTTATTTAAAAAAGGAGAATTGGATGAATTATTTGATCAACAAAAGGTTGTTATAGAAACCACTGGATATGATAGAGATAATCATTATGTTATTGCCACCAAAAAGTAAAAACGATACACTGATACAAATGCCCTCCACTTTTTAAAAATACAAATAAAAAATATACAATATAATTAAACCATCCACCACCCATCAGAATTTTTGTTTTCTTTCTCACAATAAAAACTTTTTTAATATAAAAATCTATACACAACAACAAAAAAACAAAAAGCAATTTGGGGATAATAATAATTGTTTTTTTTATACAAGTTTCCGAAATGCAAAAAAAAAGGGAAATGGAAAAGATTTACGGGAAAATTAGAGGATAAGAGAAGGAAATATGCAAAATGAGAAAAGAAAAGAAAAGATTTTTTGTTGTGTTAAAATTCATGATAAAGAAGGGGGAAAAAAGGTGTTTGGTGGGAAAAAGAAAAAAAAATTATTTCTCTTAACGACGGGTAGAGTAAACGTGAGCGAAAGCACGGGTAGCAGCACGCTTAAGCTTGGTTTGAGCACCCTTGATATCATCAACGTTGGCATCTTCAGCGGAGATGTCCATGAATTCCATAGCTTCAGCCAAAGCAGTTTCAATGGATTCACGATCACCACGACGCAACTTCATGGAGACGTTAGGGTCGGAAATGTTGTTTTCGACTTGGTAGACATAAGATTCCAAATCTTGCTTGGCGGCAACAACGGCTTCACGTTGCTTGTCGGATTCAGCGTTCTTGGCAGCATCTTCAACCATACGGTCAATATCAGCAGCGGAAAGACGGGTAGAGTTGGAGATGGTGACATCAGCCTTGCGACCGGTGGTCTTATCTTGAGCAGTGACCTTCAAGATACCATTGGCATCCAAATCGAAAGTACACAACAATTCGGGAGTACCACGGGGAGCGGGGACAAGACCGTTCAAAGAGAATTCACCCAACATGTTGTTTTCCTTGGTCATTAAACGTTCACCTTCGTAGACAGGGAAAGTGACAGTAGTTTGGTTATCACCGGAAGTGGTGAAAACCTTGGACTTTTGACAAGGAATGGGGGTGTTACGGGGAACAACGACGGCCATGATACCACCTTGCATTTCAACACCGAGGGAAAGGGGAACAACATCCAACAACAAAAGATCTTGGGTCTTTTCGTTACCGGCTTGGTTGGTCAAGACAGCGGCTTGGACAGCAGCACCATAAGCGACGGCTTCATCAGGGTTGATAGACTTGTTCAATTCCTTACCATCGAAAAGATCCATCAAGAGAGATTGAATCTTGGGGATACGGGTGGAACCACCGACAAGGACAACTTCATCAATGAGCTTCTTGTCGATCTTAGCATCCTTCAAGACACGTTCGACGGGTTCGACAGTGTTGTTGAAGTGGGTGGAGTTGATTTCTTCGAACTTGGCACGGGTGATGTTAGATTGGAAATCAATACCTTCGAACAAAGAGTCAACTTCGACGGTGGTTTGGGTCAAAGAAGACAAGGTACGCTTGGCACGTTCGGAAGCGGAACGGAGACGACGGAGAGCACGGGGATCGTTAGAGATATCCTTCTTGTGCTTACGCTTGATTTCAGTAACGAAATGGTTGACAAGGGTGTTATCGAAATCTTCACCACCCAAGTGAGTGTTACCAGCGGTAGCCTTGACAGCGAAGACACCACCAGAGATGGTCAAAAGAGAGACATCGAAGGTACCACCACCCAAATCGAAAATCAAGACGTTCTTTTCCTTCTTGTCATTAGCATCCAAACCGTAGGCAATGGCGGCAGCGGTGGGTTCGTTGATGATACGGAGAACTTCCAAACCAGCAATGGTACCGGCATCCTTGGTAGCTTGACGTTGAGAATCGTTGAAGTAAGCAGGGACAGTGACAACGGCCTTAGAGACCTTCTTGCCAAGCTTGGCTTCAGCAATTTCCTTCATCTTGATCAAGACCATAGAAGAGATTTCTATTTATCAAAAATTCCCATCATTATTATTAGTAAACTTCCTTTCATTTTTCCAATCTTTTTAATTATTCTTTTTTTTTCCCCAAAAAAAAATAATTCATAACAAAAAAAAATAAACTCCGTTCCGAAAATAGAGCCAAACAAGTACTACAAGCCAACCAGCAAGTAGAAAAAAAAATTTTCGTAGCTCCAAAACAAAAAAAAAAAAAGAAAAAAGAAAAAAAAAAGAAAATTAAATATTTTACCTTGAGGAGTGAAGCTCTTGGTTTCACCTTCAGATTCAACTTGGACCTTGGGGTTACCAATACCGTCGTCAATAAGAGTGAAGGGCCAGTTAACGCTATCAGCCTTAACTTCAGCATCATCGAAACGACGACCGATAAGACGCTTGGCATCGAAAACGGTGTTCTTGGGGTTCATAGCAGCTTGGTTCTTAGCAGCATCACCGACCAAACGTTCGGTTTCAGAGAAAGCGACGTAGGAAGGAGTGGTACGGTTACCTTGTTCGTTAGCAACGATTTCAACACGTTCAGATTCCCAGACACCAACACAGGAGTAGCTATTGTAATAGATGAAATGTAATTATGATGAGTTACTTTTGTCCCTGTATTTTGCTTTATTATATCACACAATCATCATTATTATTTTTTCTTTTTTTAATATGATCAACTTATTTTTTTTCATAATGATAAAAGAATTATCATTATGAATAAATAAGAAAAATCATCGTTTCTTTTTTTTTTTTTGGGATATGATGATTGTATATTATTTATGTATTGTGTACTGCATAAGAAATAAACAATAAAAATATACACTTACGTAGTACCCAAATCAATACCAATGGCACCTTCGTATTCAGCAGACATGACGGTAACTTGTAAAAAAAAAAAGTTAAAGGTGAAGAAAGAGGAAGAGGAAGAAAAATCTGTTGACAAGTCGTACCTTCTTTAAAAGAATCTCTTTCTGCAAAAAAAAAAAAAAAAATTATTTTTTTCAAGCAGCGATTTTCACTTCAAAACGAATTGAAAAGAAGGATGACTGTTAATTCTCTTAAATTGTTTTCCGCCACCCGAAACTACACAATACTCACACTTTAATTCGTTTGGGTTCAGGTTCAGGTTCGCTCTTTGGTTCCTTCTTTTAAGATTTTATTTGAATTATTATTGGTTTGATCCATATCTTCTTTTTTCGATATGTTCACAGAGAAGAAAAAGAGAAGTAAAGTTCTTTTTTAAAAGAGGAAAAAAAGAATATATTTTTTTTTCTTTTCAGAGTAATTGGATATGTTTAGTTAAACAAGATACATTTGGTTTTAAAGTAACTTGATTATAAGTTATGGGTAATAATAATATGGTGTATGTATACAAATACAAAAGATGGAAATCATTTTTTTTTTTTTGCCTTTTTGTATTACGAAAAAGCAAAGACAACCATTTTTCACCCAGCAAAAAAAAAAAAGTAAAATTGCCTTTAGATTTTTTGGCTTTTGGTTACACAATATTTGTTTTTTTTAAACGACTTAAAACATATTTAGTAAATCATTTAGTCATATCATCAACTTAGGTTGTCATGGATATGCAGGATATTAGGATTCTTTAAGAGATAAATAAACAATTAGAGAGTACCGATTTAAATAATTTGAATAGAATTTAATGTTTGATGTTTCTATAATAGAAACATTCCTAAAAAAAAAAAAAAAAAAAAAGTGTATACTGCTACTTGGGGGAGAAAAAGAGGAGAACCAAATTATCCAATTAAATTTTTGAGTTTTACTATTATAACTTTTTTCAAAAAAAAATCTGTATATTATATATTAGTAGTATTAATTATTATTAGTTAGCTTCAGAAAAAAAAAAAAAAAGAACAAGACGTGTGTATGTTGTGTTGTCTTGTTGTGTATTTACCAGGGATTTTACAATTCGTCCAACCTTGTTTTTTTTATTTCTTCTTTTTTATCTTGCTTTAATCTTTTCTTTTCCTAAGAAAGCCCATATACACATAGTGAAGACTTCTTCTATTCTCGGTTCTTACCACCTTCTCCCGCCCCCTTTTTTTAACCTTCATATAAGCTCCTTTTTTTTTTCTCCTTTTTCTATATATTGATAAAGTACCGTTAGTTTTTATTTTTATTTTTGTTAATTTCCTTTTGTCCCAGAACACACACAAACACACACCAACTTTCCCCTTCTTTCTTTTCGCTCTCTTTTTTTTTTTATTACCCCTTCCCCTTTTTTTTTTATTATTACATGCGAAAAAAAGGTCTCTGCTCAACAATATCACTCGTTTTAGCCTGGTGTGCATTGTTATTAGTAACTACAACAACTACTACTACTGCTGTAGCAGCTGGTCTGACTTCTGTGGTAGTAGGTACTACTACTTCTACTACTTTTTCCTCATCACAACAAGTATTATTATTACAACAACAAAAACAACAAAACGAACCTATTCCGAGTCGAACTATTTTAATACCAACGGCTTCTGTTATTCCTATTAAAAAACGAAACGATGACGACGATGAAGAAAAAAAAAGAGACCGACAAGAACAAGAGCCACAAAAAGAAGAACTTACTCATACTTCATTAGGTGAACCAACAGATACAACCACAACAACAGATGCTCATGGAAAAACCATCATTGTCAATATTACTACTGTTGTTATTGCACCTAGTCCTGATCCAAATCGAGTTGTACATGACAATAATACTTATGCTCAGCAACAAGAAAATAATAATAAAGACCACGACAATAAAGATCCTAATGATCCGAATCAAAAGGATGATACCATTCAAGAACAATTGGAACAAGACCAAGCAGCATTAAAACGAATGGTAACTATATTATCCGTTGTTGGAGGTGTAGGTGCTATTGCTGTTGTCGCAACTATTGTTATTTTCACTCGACTACGTGTAAAAAAACGAAAACAACGAGAATTGGAATTGGAAGAAGCTGAATTACGAGATAATAATAATAATAATAGCAATAATCATCCAAAACCAACTATACGAACTTCTATTTGTTCATCATCATCATCATCATCATCCGAAGGAGATAATGATAATATTGAAAATATACAATCATCCTCCTCGTCACCAAGACGACAAAGGACGAATACTCTGGAAGTATCAGAAAGACCATCATCAATAGGAAACAATGATTTATTACCAACACCTTCAGCACCTCCTGCACCCTCTTTTTTAGAAGATCATCAAAATCCACGTCAAAGGAATATTATTTCAATGATACAACAAAATAATGCCGCGCCAGCACCTTCAGCCCCAACTGCCAAGGAATTAGATGCTGCTTCTGACCATGCCCAGAAAACAGATTCCTTGACATTAAATCATCGTAATATGGCAAGTACGAGTAGTAGTAATAATCATTATCGATCACCACCATTACCACCACAACAATCAAATTGTAGGCAAGACGATAAATCATCATCAACAAATAATAATCATCAATATCATTCGAATACTTCTACAAGTAATAGTAATATTCCTAGTCATCCTCCACCTTTATCTTCAAATCCATCGACGAATAATACTAATACAACATCTACAACAACTACTTGTCCACACTGTAATCACCATCATCATCATCACCCTTCACAACATCATCACCACCATCCTCATCATCATCAACATCATTCACCTATTGATCCACCTGAATTACCTCCACCTGCATATACACCAAGTGCACCACCACTTTATGCATTACCTGAATCACCCATATTACCTAGTAGAAGACATTCTCAAGGTTAATCATGTAATTTTTTTTTTCGGTGGCCGTTGATTTAGATGGATTATAAAAAAAAAAAGTAAGATGTAAAGGATCTTAAGTTTATCATTTTGCCGAAAACAGTGCCGTTATTTTTTATTTTTAATTTTTTTGAAGAATAACAGAAAAGAAGTGTAATTACGATAACCTATTTGTAAAATTTACTTTTATTTTTTAAATCAACACACACATACACACTCACTCAAACTCACACGTACATATACATACACACACACACACACACAATTTTTATTATATTATATTATTATTACTTACTATTATTACAATTCAATCGCTTATATTCTTTTTTGTATACCCCAATACTCTATTTTTTTTTTTTTTGTAATTTGTGATTCTCCTTTGTTTTATTGTCTTTATTACATATACATATCATCATCACCATCAGCATTATATAATTTTTTTTTCCCTGTGTTATAATTCCTTGCATTCTTTCTTTTTTTTTTTTAATACGTATATCATAATTAAATGTATGCATACATACACTTTACTAATTCTCATTTTTTTTTTTACGTTATTATTATATTTGTTATATTATGCTAACCAATGTTATATATATATATATAATAAGAATTCCCGAAAAGGAAAGGGGGGAAGGGAAGAATTCATTTTTGGAATAAATACGAGTTGTACTACAATGATTTTAAGTTGGGGAAAAGTTTGTTACAAAAGTTATCATAGAATCGTCGTTCTACTATTTCAATTCTTCTACAAATAACTAGAAGAGAACAAGATGATATAATAGATACATAACTCATGTTATAAACAGGTTATTTTGTAAATTTTATATATTTAGTAACAATATTCTCTTCCCCCCCCTTCCTCCTTCATCTTCTTGTTTGATCTCCTTTACCTTTTGTTCTCGTTACTAGGGGGGAGTTGGACTTCTTGTTAAAATGAATAGTAGTAATAGCAGTATACGATCCAATAAATTTACAAACACTTATTAAAAATAATGTGGGATTTTTTTTTTCATATTAATTACATATATTCAAAAATAACATTTTTAAAAGTAATATTTATATATTTTCTAATTAACTTTTTTTTTTGACATTCACTTTTTTATAAGCTTTACTAATTTTCTCTTGTATAAAAATAATTATATGTTCTGCTCTATTAAAAGTAAGAAGATGGAGCTACGTGCGTAGATCAAAAAAATAAAATCATGGATAGTTGTAGATCCAGACTCTTCTATATTTTATTTATTTTTGATTTGTAAAGGGAAGGGGCTTTTCAGTGAGTGTATACATACGTACAATATTTGATATCATGAACAAGTAGGAGTAGACGAAGAAACAAAATAAAAAGAAACAATTAGAGATGATGATAAAAAATAAAAATAAAAAAAGCAAGAAGAAAGCAAGACCTTTTCCCTTTTAATGATTTTTGACTTGTTAAAAAAAATTTGGATTTAAGGAGGATAGACAGTCTGGTTTTTTTTTTTTTTTTTTTTTTTTTTTTGTAAATATAAACGCTCTTCTCCCTTGTATTTGAATTACACTTTTGCTTCTCTCTATTTATTTATTTTTACAACAAACAAACAAACAAGAAAAAAAAACATTGACAATGCTTTATCGAACCTTAGTTACCATTTTTATATTTTCAGTAACAGTGAATGCTGGATCATTTCATCGTGAAAGTTTTACAAACGCATTAAAAGGTTTATCATTTGAAAAGCGAGCTGACCCAGGTGATCCATGTCTTGGTTGTGGTGATAATCATCAAGGATGTGTTGATAAATGTAATAAATACGATATTGGTGGAAGAGAATCTCATCCTGTATGTTATATGCAACAAAATTGTTATTGTGGTTTTATTCCATAATAAAAGAAAAAAGGTACGTAAAAAGACATAATTTTTTTTTTATCTATAATAATTAACTGAAAAACTAATCAATAGCCTTTTTTTCTTTACATTTAGTATCAATATATGATATATTTATTTTATCTATAAACACAACCTACATTATATCAGAAACTACTCTTTTTTTCTTTTCAATTGTTTATTATAATTATTTGTTTTGAATATTCTCTCTCTCTCCTATTCTTCAAAGTAGTCATATCATAATACCATCAAAAAAAAAAATCAATTATTTCCTTTTTTTTTTTCTCCCTCCCTTTTTTTTCCTTCTTCTCCTTTTTAAATTAACGTATTACTATTTTATGTATTCGTTTTTTTTTTGTACGTATTATCAAAAGAAAATATCAATAACAAACCTTTACCATATGATAGTATAAAAAAAATCAATACAACAAAATTCAATTATTATTATTTAATTTAATTTATTTCGATTTTGATTTTATTAAGTCGTTCATTGACTCTATAGTAGTGACCTAATTAGTTATATAATCCAATGATTTTTTATGCATGAATTAATAAGTAATAAAGGGGATGGGGGGGAGGATGGGAATCTCAATGTTGATCTGCTTTTCACCAAAATTGGGAAAGTTAATTATAAATTATTCTTTTTCTATATTCTAGACTTTTACTAAACAAACTCTGTCATGTTATATAAAACGTTTTTATACCTTAGAAAAAAAAAAGAGGGGGGAAATTCTCATTGTGGCCATAAAAAAAAAAGTGATAGGATTTCCATCCTCCAACAAAAAAGAAAAGTAATTTTGAGTATATGTTTAATAGGAAAAAAAAGAATAAATAATGATTTTTTATTTTTATTTTACTGTATACATGAATAGAATACATATATACATATTCTGGATGTTTTATCAATGCTTGAATTTATAAGATGTAATATGTTATTGTTAACTCGCGTAGGTTACTATGCAAACATATAGGAGGTTGAAAGCGAACCAAGTTAAGATATTTCGTCTTCGAGTACATTTTTCTGTATTACAAGATCGCAAAGGAAAATGATCTATATTCTCTACGTACGTAATAGAGCCATAATAATTTAAAAAAATATTATTAACCGAGGTTATTTTTTAATATATATTATATTATGTCGATACCATCATGATTGTTTTAAATAGGTTGCCATGGTAAACATATTAATATAATTTATAGCATAGTAACATTTAATTTATTTGATAAAAAGTAAAAAAAAAAAGATGATCTTCTTTTTTAATTAGGGAAGCATATACAGTAATAACGCAAAAGTCTTTAATATTAAAAAAAAAAAAGAAACTTTTCCACTTTCTCCGATTTTTTTTTTTTTAGTAACTGCATTGCATCCAATGATGTTTCAAAATTATAAAATTACGCGATTTCGAGGGACTTTGAAAATCTCAGTGTCAAAAAAAGATTAGAATTAGGCCTTTCATTATATTTATTTCCCCCCCCCCATATTTTTTGCCTTTCCCTTTTTCTTTCCTTTTTTTTTTCGTGTATACATTTATAAAAAAAAAAACAAAACAAAATGTTGGCAGCACGTTCAAGATTTGCTTCTGTTGCTAAACGTACTTTTGCTTCTCAAGCAGAAGCTACTACTGCACCTGTAGATAAGAAATATAAAGTTGTCGTCGTTGGTGCGGGACCCGGTGGTTTGTCAGGTAATTTTTTTTTTTTTTTTTTTCGAATTGACATAAAAAAAATAGAAAGAGAGAGAGAGAGAGAGAGATAAAAAAAAAAGGGGGTGTGTGTGGAAGAAACAAATTGGAAAGTGAACGCGTTTTATCAAAATAACCATCAAATAAACTCATGTAAAATGATTTCTTTTTTTTTTAGTTTCTTCGACATTATCGAAAATGCTCGGTAAAGATCAAGTTGCTGTCATTGACCCTTCACAATACCATTACGTAAGTTATATAAATGTTTTTTTCTTTTCTCTGACAAGGGTGAATATTTTTGTGCGGATGGAAAAAAAAAAAAAAAGAGGAGAAAAGAAATGATAAATAGATATATATTAAAAAAGAATTTAGTTTGATATATAATAAATCTTTTTAAACATGACATCACGATTAACATTATATATATATATATTACCCTCTTAGTATCAACCTTTGTGGACTTATGTTGGTGGTGGTTTAAAGGATTTTAGAGAAAGTGTTCGACCCATGGAATCGGTTGTACCCGAAAAGGCTGATTGGATTCAGCAACGTGTCACTCAATTAGATCCTGATAACAATCAAGTGAAATTAAATGATGGCAAAACTATTGGTTATGATTACTTGGTCGTTGCTGCCGGTATTCAAATTAATTGGGATCAAATCAAGGGATTAAAAGAATCTTTGGGCAAAGACGGTGTTACTTCCAATTATTCCCCCGAAAGTGTACAAAAGACTTATAAATTTATCAAAGAATTCAAGGGTGGTAACGCTTTATTTACTTTCCCCAATACTCCACTCAAATGCCCTGGTGCCCCTACCAAGATTGTCTTTTTAGCTGAAGAAGCATTCCGTCTTCAAGGCGTTCGTGACAAGACCAATGTTACTTACAATACCTCTTTGGGTAAAATCTTTGGTGTCGATCACTATGGTAAAGTATTGCAACAATTGGCAGATGAACGTAATATTAACGTCAACTTCCAAACGGAATTAATCGAAATCAAACCTGAGGATCGCAAGGCTATTTTCCGTAATAATGCCAATAAGGAAATCAAATCGTTTGATTATGATTTCCTTCATGTCGCTCCTCCCCAAGGTGCTCCCACTTTTATTAAGGAAAGTAAATTGGCGGATGCTGCTGGTTTTGTGGATGTGAATAAATCTACTTTGCGTTCCAACAAGTATAAGAACGTCTTTTCTTTGGGTGATTGTTCTAACTTGCCTACATCCAAGACGGCCGCTGCTATTACTGGCGAATCTGGTACTTTGAAGAAAAATTTGATTGCTCAAATGGAAGGCAAGGATATCAAGCCTGCTGAATATGATGGTTATACTAGTTGTCCATTGATTGTGGGTCGTGACCAACTTATTTTGGCTGAATTCTCTGGTGAGTGAAATAGTCATTTTATATAGGGATTGTGATATAAAAGAAACAAAAAAAAAAATGAGTTTTCTAATACACATTATGTTTTGTTGTTACTGGTAATCATGTATCTAGGTTACACGGGTCAACCTTTGGAAACCTTCCCTGTCGATCAAAGAAAGATTTCATCCGCTGCTCAATATTTGAATATGGAAGTTATTCCATCTCTCTACTGGAATGGTTTACTCAATGGTACTTGGACCGGTCCTTCTACTTTCAGAAATATCATGTCTCCTTTCCGTAAAGACTAAAAAATAAAATAAAATAATAATAATAATAATAAAAAATCTGCATATAATGTTATACATATTTAATTTCCCTCACCTGGCAGTCTTTATTTATTTATTTATTTTTCGCGTGTGTTAATTTTTAAAAAAAATAAAGCTAAACAAGTCATAAGACAAATGGTTACTACGTATGTGATTCATCGAAAAAATTGGTACGTATATTTTATATACATCCAATTGTAATAGTAATAAGTGTGCTTATATGGATACGCTTTAACATTTCCTTGGAGTAGATTAGCTCATTTGCATTTAAATTATTATTTGATCACCCATTCTCATATGTATCAATTTACAAGTTATTAGTTTTACTTCTTTTATTCATTCAAAATTTTATAAACCATATCCATAACATTAAAAATTTCATAAAGAAAAGTTATACTTGATTGTATTAATGAATTATCATTGAAAAATGAAATACGTACCAATAAAGAGTTGAAAGCTAAGTATAAATTACCCCCCCTCCCCTTTATCAATATTGACCATAAAAGAGATTGGTCAAAATGATCTTGATGATTTACTAAAATGATACTTTGAAAGATAATTTTTTTAAAACCTTGAGAACCTAAGCCAAAGTAGACCTTACACATGCTGGTCATAGTATAGGATATTTAAAATTTCAATATAATTTTGATAGTAATACATTAATAAAACTACTATATGAGAGAGTAACATTTTCGATTATTTTAATCTGGATAAAAGTGAATGTGTCTTGTCCCAGATTATATACTTGTTTATTTATTTTTCTGTACGTAGTATACTTCTTATTAAATTCTATATCATATAAGATAGTACATTTTATTCGATCCATTATACTATGTATCCGAGTTAGTAGTGTGCGTACACCAAAAAAATATATTGCTCATTTCACTTTTTGATTTTCTAACTCATTAATATCGATTCATATCCTCGAGATAAGAAATATGACTAATAACACCCCTCATCTTTTTGCCACTCTCAAGAAAATTATATGATGGTTTTAGCAACACTATTTTTGAAAAATGTCAAAAATATTCCCAACTAATTTTCAGCTCACACTTTTTTTTGCAATAAATATCCTCTAATCGTACATTTTAATCTAATATATATATATATATATATATATATAACCTTATACTTTTTGAAATGAATATGCATCTCTTATATGTTACATGTTGGGCTAGATATATAAGAATGGTTATCAAGCTGATAGTTCCAAACTCAGCAGTCACCTGTTTAATAGTATTGTTATACAATAAACCAGGGCGCGAGTTGAACAAAAAAACTTTGTGCTCCACTCTAAAAAAAAAAAAAAAATGAGTAGAGCTAGAAACGACCCTTTTGTTTTTTTTTTTTTATAACATAACAACTTAAAACAACAATAATAATAAAAAATAAAAAAAAATTAAATTTACACCATGTCAAAAAAACCTCAAGCAGCCGATGCCCTTGTTCGTATTTTGGTAGCAGCTGGTAAAGCTTCACCTTCACCTCCTGTGGGTCCTGCACTTGGTGCACGTGGTGTCAAGTCCATGGACTTTTGTAAACAATTTAATGACAAGACAAAACACATTGTACCAGAAACACCGATTCCAACTGTTATTACCATTAAACCTGACCGTACATTTACTTTTGTAACTAAAACACCACCTACAACATTTTTATTGAAACGAGCTGCTGGTATAACTAAAGGAGCACAAACACCTGGAACAGAAGTTGTTGCTAAATTATCATTAAAACATGTTTATGAAATTGCAAAGATCAAACAAAGTGATGGTAATTTGAAGCACTTGTCATTAGAAAGTATTTGTGGTAGCATTATTGGTGTAGCAAAGAGTGTTGGTATTCAAATTGTTCAATAGAATTTTATTATTATTATTATTATTATTATTATTATTATTATTTTTGTTGTATAATTCTACCAAATATCTAGCATTCCTTCTATTATTATTTTTACACATATCATATATGCACACACATACACACACACACTCTCTCTCTCTCTTTCTCTCTTTCGACCATTTATTGAAAAAGAAAAAAAAAAGAATATATTTATATTCACATACACTTACTTTGTAGATAAAACAAAAAAAGGAAAATTATTATATTTTATAAAAAAATAAAAAAGGTTTATTATAATTTTTGAAAATGGAAGGTAATAGAGGGAAATAGATGACATAAAATAGTTTTAAAGGAGATTTTAAAAAGGATTACAATGCATCAAAATAACTCGTGGACATACTTTTTAAAGAGAAATGAATAGCCACGTTTTTATATATATATTGACAAAACATGTTTAAAGTAAACTTCTAGGAGTGTTTAGTTATATAGGGTGTTCATCCAATAAAAAACCTTACTTTTCTCCACACACAGATTATATAAAAGTAGTTGAAAAAAAAAAAAAATTCTTATCACACACACACACACACACATGTACACACGCACATAATATAACTTCACACTCACATAACAACTTGTTCTCTCTCTCTCTCTTCCGACAAACTTTCTTTTTTTTTTAACAAAAGGAAAAAAAAAACTCCCCTTTTTATTCACATAGTCGTTTTTTTTTTTTTTTTTTCCATCTACTCCATTTCTTTTTTTTTTTTTTTCTTTTTAAAAAAAAAATATATACACACAAATGCCATCTGAAACTTCAATGACTGATTCAATGTTTGAAGACGATGCTTTTGCAGCAAGTCAATCACTCGAAGAAGAATTATTGGGTAAAGGTTATTTTATGGAAACTCCACTTGGTTCATCACTTGCTGCTGAGCTACATTCTGCCGGAGGTCCAGCTCCACCACCGACTGTTGCACCGCCCCTGTCACCACCCGTCAGCCACCATGGTATAAGTAATAATCCCATGGTTCATAATAGTAAATTGGCTTCCATGGCCATGAATCGTAGTTTGTCAAGTTCTTTATGTGAACTTAATAATGACCCAAATACGACTACCATCATCCACCACCACCCTAATCAAACCAGTCCTGTTTTATCACCTATTCAATGGAGTACAGCTATGAGTACTTCCACTTCAGCTTATGGACGTAGTCGACGTAGTTCTTTTAGTTCAACTTGGTCTTCACTAGACCAAGAAGACGATGACCCCTTTGAAGTTTTGAAACGACAACTTGAAGAATTGAACTCGGCTGTCTGGGAAACAAAGACCCTCCACAAGCGGCTTTTTAATACCTTATTGGCGGACGATCAACCTCTTAAAAACAAGTTTAATCCACCATTGGAGTTGGCTATTACTTCAGTAGCAAATTTGGTTGAAACCAAGTCTCGTGATCGAGAAAGACAAACAAGTTCGTTACGTAATTTAGATAGTTCAATACGTAAAGAAATAACTTGGATGCCTGTGGATATTATTAAAGAATTAGAATCTTTGTTTTCATCCATGAAAACAACTTTATATGATCAAGCATATTCATATGAAAATCCATTACCAGCTATTCACAAGTTGAATATTGAAACATCCTCCATGACGGAATCATTGGAAGAACTCAAGGAAATCATGTATGTGAATAAAAGACAAGTACAAGAATTGAATTCTCGTTTACGATCCATTGCCAAGACAGTACATGAAGTACGTAAAGATATTCGAAGGATAAACAAGTTTTTGGAAGAAAAAGATGATGATGATGCCGTTGTACTTGAAAAAGGAGAAGTTCAGGAACGTGTCAAGGATATTATGTGGGGTTTAGATGATTTAGATGCAAAATCATCAAGAGAAATTCGACAGATGCAAATGTTTTGGGAAGGTAGTCTTGATACTACTACTTCGACAACTTCGACATCATCTTAAATTCTCGGTCTCTCTCTCTCTCTTTCTTTTTTTTTGTTATTGTTACACACCTACTTACACCTTTTAAACTGTTACTTTTCAGACCTAAAAAGAATACACAACATACTATATACACACACACACACATACACACACAACTTACCTTTATTTAGGATTGTCATATAATTATTTATGGATTCCTTCCTCTCTCTCTCTCTCTTCACTCTCTTAACACCTTTCCTTATATCCTGAGCATTCTGATATATATATCAACTCATTTTTTTTTTATAAAAAAAATGTCATTACAGTATTAAAATCCCATTCATATTATTATGTACTTTTTTTTTTGTCACCTCTCTTTACTCTCTCTCTCTCTTTTGCACAACCTCTTTTACGATCTAAACAATTCCCTTCCCTTTTTATTATTATTACTATTATTATTTTTTATATTTCGTATGTATATCTTCTTTTTTTTCTGTGTGTATTTTTTTTTCTTTTGACTTTTTTTAAACTCTCTCCCCCCCTCCCCTTCCCCCATAATTAAATTAAAAGAAACCAAACTTTTCGATTTTGAATTTACTGTTCCTTTTTTTTTTTTTTTTTTTTTTTTTTTTCTAGATGCATAATTTTTGACGAGATTATTATCATGTAAATATAAGTTCTGATTTTCTTTTTTTTAAGGTTATCCTTATAAACGATGACGTACTAATTATAGATATATATGCATTCAATTATATTATAATTACACAAATATTTGGGTAAATGAATTTAATGGTTCTGTGATCGACATATGAAAAAAAAACATAATGGATATATAATAGTTTCAGGGAATAATCTCTATTATGCATGAATAACTTATATATTCAGTCTTTTATTTGTTAAAAAAATAATGCGCACAAGTAATATAATATCACTTATAGTTCCGAACGCCCTTCGTTTCAGCCTCATCCATATAAAGGAAATATACGTACTTTTTAGTAATATATTCACTGATAATGAATAACATGTGGCGTTATCGTATATTACTTTATGATGCTATATCCCGGTATACGTAGTAATATTTATTATTACATTTAACATTATAATGTTTAACTTCTCTGTTATACCAGCTTATTAATAGGCGAGAAGGATTGAAATTCAATTGTGTATATAGAGTTCAATTAAATGGTAATATTGACACTAACACATCTGAACAAGAATAGACGAGAAGAACTTTGAGAAGATATGCTTTTTTCTTAACTAACTCCAGTATGTTAATATAAAAAATAATAATAGAGTTAATACAATAATGAGCTATTTTTTTTTTCATTATTACATTTTTTTTTTCAATACTAATAATGATTACGTACCACATCGTTATTCAAGTGATTCATGGAAAAATCAACTACATGTATGTATTATGTTTATGTAGTTGGTAGAGAAAGAAAACGCAAAGAGGATTTTTACCATAGCAACACCAAACGAATATATTTTTCGAATTACTATAGTTACCACTCACCTTATCGTTCCCTCGTTTTTTGATCAATGCTCGTGATCTACATTTCGTTCTTTACTGAAGTGACACACCAACACGCCTATATATGGCTACGAGACAAAAAAAAATTTTAACACCATCATACCCAGGATGACTGTATATGTGATTCATGGATCCCATAAAATGATGACATTAAAACAGTACGTAAATGGAAAGAAGAGAAAGAGGTGAGTAAAGATAATTCTTTAAAAGCTGTCAATAAAAAACAATAGTGTACGTATTCGATACGTTTAATTCTCAAAATTCCCAAAAAGTGAATAATGAACAAAGCGTGTTACTTGTATTATTTGAAACAGAGATAATACTACTTTTATCTATTTCTTCCCATGCTTTGTATCAAAGAAAATTTTTTGTTGTATTAATATTAATAAATAACTGTGTAAATGTACATTGAGAAAAAAAAAAGGAAGAGTTAATGGGTTCTCTTTGTCTAATAAACAGGTCTGTTATAGATTGTGGTCTAAAAAGTCCTGAATTCAATGAAAATTACTGAAACATTTAAAATAATCACATCATACATATTCAATAATAAAACTGGGTAGTTACCTATCTTTTTGAACATCGAACAAATGATTATGTATATACAAATAATCTGTCTTTTTTTTTTTTACTAATTTGTTCTATAAATACAAAACTTTAAAAAAAAAAAGTTGCATAAAACAGAATTTTTCATTGAGCGCTAATAAAAAAAAAATTATCTATACGCAGCAAAGACACGTAATTCCCTAACATTCCCCCCTTTTTTCTTTTTCGCATAAAAAAAAAAAAAAAAATATGTCTTCTGAAGCTCCTACGACTGATAAAGAACCTGAACTTACAGATGAACAAATTCTTGAATTAGAACAACGTATTAAAGATGAAGAAGCACTTAAAGTAATAAAAAAATAGAAATCCCTTTATTATTATTATTATTATTATTATTATTGTTGTTGTTGTAATTATTACATTTTATTAAACTGACAAGAAAAATATACTTTTTTTTTTTCTGCATAAATCTATTTTAGATTCCTTTAGTTTGTCAAGATGAATCTATAAATACATTGGAAGAAGAATTTAAAGGAAACGAACCATTTTTACGTAAAGTAAAAGTATGTGTTTATTAAATGAATTATAAATAAGTGTTACTATTTAGTTATTATGCGATTTTTATTATTGACGAAAAATATATTTAATGACAATTGTTGTTGTTGTTGTTGTTGTTTTTTAGAATTTAAGTGAATCGTCAGATAGGATACGCAAATGTCGTGGTGACGGTAAGTTTATTATTATTTATTTATTGATTTTTTTTTTTAAAAAAAAAAAGCTAAAATGACATATTTATTTCTATTATGTAGGTAACTGCTTTTTCAGAGGTAAGTTAACTATTTATTGAAAAAGACATACCTCTTTCAAAAAAAAAAAATACCAGTTGTATATTAATTTAATATAATATGAATAGCATTTGCATTTGCATGGTTTGAAAGTTTGATGCGTGCTGATCAAGCAACATTTCAATCTGCCATATCTAAACTCAAGACAACACCTGATTTACTTGAAAGAGCAGGTTTTCAAAAATTAGCTTTTGAAGATTTTTATGATGTTACATTGGAACAAGCTGAATTACTTCCACAACGTGATCCAGATATGTTATTAGCCAGTTTTCAATCAGAAGAAATTAGTAATGCTATTGTTATGCATTTACGCTTTGTTGCTTCAGCTTATTTACGTATTCATTCAGCTGAATATGAACCTTTTTTGGTAGTTGAAATGATATCCATTGATGAATTTTGTGCAATGCATGTTGAAGCATTTGGACGTGAATCAGATCATTTACAAATTATTGCTTTGAGTAAAGCTTTAGAAGTACCAGTTAAAATTGTTTATTTGGATGGAAGTGCGGATCAAGAAGCTGCTGTACATGATTTTTCTCCAGATCAAGAAATTTCTAATTCTGTGAAACCTTTGAAATTGATTTATCGACCTGGTAAGATACATGATGGGAATAAGTGATATTATTAAAAGGAGATGTATGTGTGTGTGTGTGTGTGTGTTGTGTGTGTGTGACAAAGCATATATTAATATTTCATAATTTTGTTTAGGTCATTATGATATCCTTTATGAAAAGTGTTAAAATAAAATAAAAATAAAAAGAAACATTTTCTTTTTATTCGTATCCAAATACAAATTGATATCAGGATAAACACGTAGGAATTCATTTTAAACATAAATAATCGTATATTTTTGTTTTTTATGTGGGATAAGGAAAAAATCGTTTGCTATTGAAAATAATAATAATAATTAAGATGATGCATTTTTTTTATGTGGAAAATGTGAACAAATAAACTTTTCAAGCAATAGTAGGGAAACATCTTTAATTGAATTAGGTACTGGAAATAATTACGAGTCAATATTCACAAAATGATTATGCAAACGTACTTGATCCATCCAAATACTGTACAGTCAGTTGTACTTTACTTTGATTTATGATTTTTAATGCTATCCTTGATATGAACAGTTCCCATGTAAAAAGTGTATATTATTACGTATACATATTTTTTTTATTGTTTGTATAATTACGTATCACAAAAACTATTCAATTGGCAACACTCATAAGCATTGCTTCTTTATTTGATTGTTATATTCTTTGTTCTTTTTTTTCTCACTCCGCTTTTGGCGTGTTGCATAATAAAACCTCGTCCCCCCCCCCTTTTTTTTTCATTCACCCAACCTTTTTCTTTTTTTCTGTTTTCTTAGTTTATTATAATAGAATTGGTAGCATAATGTTTGCTATTTCAAAGGTGTAAAACTTACTTTTTGGAAAGAATGAAGTGTAATGCAGATGCAAGGAATGATAACACATGTTGCGCAAAACCCATCTCTTTTGCATTTACCATCTGATTTCCATGAACAAAAGACATGCTTTTTGATTCGTGAAATCTTGGAATAATATGTAAGTTTTTGCTTCAAACCTGCATCTCAAAATTCATGAGTTCAGGTAAAAAAAAAAAAAAAAAAATACTTTACACGATGGTATATTATTTTGAATGATGATTCATATTATTCAACTCACGCGTATCATATTATAATTTATAGATTAACCCTCATAAGCATGGTGTGATTCTTCGTGGTGACAAGTTCTATCAAACTTGGAAAATGGGGATTATTAATCCAGACGTGCATTACCTTGGTCATGGATCTGTTTCCCATGGCCTGGCTAGAAAAAAAAAAACTGCGAAGGTGCATTGAGGCAACTATGCCAATATATGAACGTGATAACCGTTACCTTTTCGGTAATGGCCACTCCCGTTGCTTTTAGCAACTTCCTTCATTTCTATGGAATAATGAATCAAAGAAATGATTCATTCATGGACTTGGTAGGCATTCCTTGTCTATGCTATATCTTGATGGTTTCAAGCTGGGTATACGAATTGTCAAATGATGATACACTTGCCGAAAACAAGTTAACGATCGTAATGCCACATGTCGATCCAGGCTTTGAATGCAAATGGTGCATATTCGACACACTTGAACCCATTGCTCGAATTTGTGGTGAACCACCCTAATAACACATATATTCCATTCTACGTATTTATAAATAATGGGTCAAACACTCATTTCGTCAAGGATAAAAATAAATAAATAAATAACACCAATTAAACACTATTATTTATTTTGATTCGTTTGTTTTTATAAAACCTTGTTATCGTACCTTTTATTTTTTTTAAAGTGTCATTTGAATAAATTTTTTACGTAGAGCGAATAACCAAATAATTTGTAGGGGATAGGTATGACAAAGACATTTTAAAGTTATTATGCAAAGAGTTTACTATGACACCATTTTTTCTTTGGTAAAAACCACTCCTTAAAAATTCTTATATCAAGAAGAATAGTTTTGAAACATGTCAAATTGCATTATCTTTTTTTTTTTTTCTTATCGGAACTAAACCTTTTATAAATGGATAATAGGAACCACGGCTCACTCTAATTTACCCATTCGGTTCTTTTTTTTATTTTTGAAATAAATAAATTATTAATATTATTATTTCTAATGGGCGGTTTTCACAGGTTTCTAAAAACAACAGTGAAAGCACTTGAACAGCTTAATGTTGAAGTCAATAACCATGTTCAACAGCATCAACAACAACAACAACAACAATCATCGAGTCATTATGGACATGTCCCAACTACTGTACCAAACTCTTCTTATCCTGGTAATGTAGCTCAACAGCAACAACAACATTACGACAATGCACCTTATTCTCGAATAGTTTATCCTGGTCCTGATGGTAAACTTATTTACCCACCTTATAATGACCAAGGGGATCGTATTCTTGATTTTTCATCAGCAGGTTATCATGAAGGTTGGAATGATTTGCCTGAAAATGTACCTGTAGTCATGTCATTAGATCCTTCAGGTCAAGATGACTCTGTTCGAATTCAACAAGCTCTTAATCATTTGGGTAGTCAACCATTATTACAAGGTTCTTCATTCCGAGGTGCCTTGCAACTAAATCGAGGTCATTATTATATTTCTCAACCACTGGAATTCCGAGTTTCCGGTGTTGTATTACAAGGGGATCCTACAGGTGGTACAATCATTGTGGGTACGAGTGATCCTCTTACCACTAAATGTTTATTCAAAATTGTCGGTGAAGCCAATGAATATACGAAACGTGTTCCTATCATCAGTGAACATGTACCTGTTGGAGGAAATACGATTACTGTACGTGACAAGAATCATTTTAAAATTGGCGACTCTATTATGGTGGGTGTAGCATTTAATGAAACATGGATCAAAGCAGTAGGGATGGATGTGATTCATCCCAAAGGAAATAAAGACAAAAATAATGGATGGAAACCAGGTCGATTTGAACATCTTCGACGTGTAGCTGCTATTCAACCAGATGGTAAAACATTGATCTTGAATGAACCTTTAACAGCCAGTTTATCGAAACAATATGGTGGTGGGTTTGTTACTAAATATGAAAACAAACGTGTTCAACATGTTGGATTACAGTTTTTTGAATGCCAATTTCCAGAAAATAAGGATCGTGGACCAGATGAAATGATGAAATCACAAAAGAAACCTGTCAAGGATTATCGATTTGCTGACGAAATGTTTAATCATTTAATGGTGGCAATGGATAGTGCTGAAAATTGTTGGATTCGTCGTGTACGTTCCGTATGGTGGCGTAATTTTGCAAGATTAGGAACAAATACTGTGGCAGTGACTTTACAGGTAATACAAATGTATGTCCATGTGTGTGTGTGTGTGTGTGTGTGTTCCGGATGAGCTAACAATGAAAAAAAAATATTATATGTAATATGGTATAATAGGAATGTCATCATACGTTCCCTAATCCACCTGGTCATGTGGATAAACGAAAGCCTATACCATTGACAGGTCAATTTGCATTTGAATTATCCGGACAGATGATTCTTATTGATCGATGTCATGCCGAATATAACTTTCATGCTTATTCGTATAAAGGACGCATCCCTGGACCTAATGTTGTTTATCAAAGTTCATGTATTGCAAAGAATGGAGATGTGGGTCCTCATATGAAATGGTGTAAGTAAATTATTATTGTTATTTTTACACTTGTAAATCGACATAAATGAAAAGGATAGATGCTTGCAAACATCTAGACACTAGTTTATTATTTAACTAATTATAATTTACCTGTATTTAGCCACTGGACAACTCTATGACAGTATGTATATTTTTGTTGTAAAAGATGAGAATAGGAAAATGAATTTTATATTTGTTGAACTATAGAAATTAAATGTGTGTGTGAATTATGTATAGATTGTAATATTGAAGGTTTAATGATTATTCAAGATCGATTTGATGCTGGTTCTGGTCATGGATGGTCCGGTGCTAATTCTGTTGTATGGAATACGGTAGCTCATGCAGGCATGGTTGTTCAAAACCCACCAACAGCACATAATTTCCTTAGTATGTTATTGGATTATTATTATTTTTGCGTTATAAAAGAAAGAAGGAGAGAAAATGAATGTGATTATGACTGATTATTAACAAAAAAAAAAAATGAAATTTGTTATTATAGTGGGAAGCAGTTCAAAACGAGGTAAAGCTCGTATTCCTCATCATGAATGGGCTTGTGAAGAATCTCCAGACAAAAAAATCAATCCTCCAAGTTTATATATGACTCAACTCAATGAAAGACGACAACGACTCCAACAACAATAATATCGCCATCATATTTATCATCATTACTAAACTGGGTTTATTCACTCTAATATTTTCTTTACTAGTTACTATAATAACAGGTTTATTATTATTAACTTTTAATGGAAATCATAGTATATACAAGATGTTATTCATATATAGCTTCCTTCTTTCTTTTCTCCTCCTTTTTTTATATCCTATTGTGTTGTATTTTATATTTAAATAACTCTCTTTGTACCATAAATTCAATAAATCACTTTATCTTCATAATGAATAAAGAAAAAAAAAAGATGTGATAATATTACAATACATAGTACGTATAACTTTTTTTTTTTTTTAAAAAAAAAAGAGATAGAGGATCTTGTTCTGTAATTACGTACATATTCTTTATCGTCACGAAAAAAAGGGAGTCATTGCCCAGAAAGGTATAGATTTTCAATGCAAACTATTTTTCTGTAATAAGAAAACCAAGAATATGGAACATTTTTCTTATTATGTAAATCCATTAAATGAATCGTAGCTGACAGCATTTTACAGAATAAATAAATCAAAATGATCTTTTTTTTTTTTTTTTACTTAAAAAAAAATAATATAAACTGTTTAGCTACATGAATTTGACTAAATTTAACACTATTTTTTTTTTTTTGCACTTGATTATGTAATCGTGTACGTAGATGACTTATTCGTTATTACTATATATATATATTTATTTATGTTGAAATTATTTGTTTTATTAATGACGAAATTAATTGAACACACACGCTGATTTCAGCTTATTGCTCTCGTCAGCTCACAAAGAGGGGTAACTGAAAAACCTGCTAGGCAGCAGGAAACACGTGGGGGTGAAGCGAAGGTACAAAATGATAAAAAGAAAGAAAATAAGAAAAACTAAAATAAAGTGTGAGGAAGAAACATCTAAACTAGGTAGAGTGGAAACATTGATTTTTTTTTTTTTTTTTTTTTTTTTTTTGCTTTATGAATTTAAAGATGGTGCAGATGGTGTGTGGTTGGTAGTTCTATCCATTGAAGAAAAGGACTGGCCAAATTTATTTATTGGAGGTGATGGTGAAGTATATTGTTCGGGTCTGCAAGTATGATATAGTTGGTGGAGGATGAAACACAGTTTTAGTCAAATAATATTGATATATAGTTGTTTGTTGAATGATTTTGGAGGTGATTTTGATAGGCGATTGAGGACATAGAAGATTGGGTCTTTGATATCGGTGGAAATTGATAAAAAGATATGTACGTGGTGGCAAGGAAGTAGATATTGTTTGGATCTCCTGGTTGTTTGTTGACAATTAGGACAGGGTTGTTGCTGATGATTAATGAGCCATCCAAGTCGGTAATAAATGCATAAAATACGCTCTTGGGATGTTATGGGCAACCAAAGAATTGGATCAACTCGCAATTGTTTGCGGCATTGATTTAATAGTTTGCTGTTGGTACGTTGGCATCGTTGTATATATATATATATATACAATAGACCCCCGCTTTTTGCACTCCCGATAATTTGTAAACCCAGTGTTCGGCAACTTTTTTGAAGGAAGTATCACCTTGAAAAAACTGGAGGCCTACTGTATATATATGTATATATGATATAAACACCATCGATTTTAGATTAAAACGTGAAACCATCATGGATTTCTTGTTTGTAGCCGTTTGTTCCTGCATAATATGAAAAAAAAACAGAGATACGTAATAGTTATATAATAATAGGAAAACTAAAAAGAAAGGAACAAATGTAATACTCACGTAATACACTGTGGTTACCACATGCCTACTTTATTGAAAACGTTTTTTTTTTATTTATGTTATTCATTTATTCCTTTTCTTTTTTACGCCTCACAATAACTTGCTTAGTGACGACACTATAAAAAAAACATGAGAACATATAATGTCATAATAGATGATTAAAAACTAATTTAAATATGTAAAAGATCCATTCATGTCATATACGTATGCTTAATGCTGATTATAGCCTAGTGAGGTCATTAATTCATCTACGTAGGGATTGAAAAAAAGAATAGCCAAACAAAATATACCACGTAAAATCCTAATTTCAATATTGATGATAATATGGAATACAAAGATTTTGTACATAAAAATACAATAAATAAAAAATAATTACAATGCTCCAATTATATTTGTTCAGACTTGAAAGTTATATTTTTCTTTAATGAACATATAGCAATGTAATAATGTGAATTAAAATTTTCTCTCGCTCTCTCTATTTTAAAGTTACGTACTACAAAGAAAGGCGATATATTCTACTAAACTGTTGTCCGGATAGAAGACTCATTGATGGTCAGAAGCATGACAAGATAAAAAAAAAAAAGTTTGTGTAAAAACCGTTTATAGAGGCGTTGAATAATACAACGTTAAAACGACACAGACGGGAAACCATAAAGATTGCGATCACTTTTCTTTGTTTAGGTGATATTAAAACAAGTAATCATAGGAGGCCAAAAAAAGAAAAAACGCATTTTACTCCAAAGATAATGCAAGCTAAATATATAACAATGAGTAATGATACTGTTTGTGTCTTTTTTTTTATATGTATTTTTATTCATAATATTGAAGATGAAAATTAGAAATTATATGATTAATGCAAATAGATTCGATATTTCCTCTTCTCACCTATGTATGCTACTTTATTAATTATACAGATAAATAATGGCAAAGTACCACATAGAAAACATCAAGTAGTATTGCATATACGTAAGATATATACATAAAAAAAACATGCTATGTTGTAATAAAATTCTACGTAGTTCAATATATACATAATAATGAAAACAATAATAACAAAGGCAAAGTGTATTATTTATTTGTTATGAAGATGGCGCCGTAAAATAAATCCTTTGTAATAGTACGTATTTGTAGCATTATAAAATAATCTTTTCTTTGAAAAGGAGAATTTACTATGTACCCATGTGTAATGAGGGATACGTAGTAAAAATATATACGTAAAGAAGAAAAAAAAAGGTTGATACGTATGATAACTATAAAATGAGATAAAGGCGTAATTTTATTCTGTTTTGTAATAAAACTTATTATATGGAAGAATGATTTCTACGAAATAAAAAAAAAATGATTCCGATTGACGTAAGCAGTCATCAGTATTATATTATAAATGCATTTGAACACACATGTCCAGCCAACCAAAATTTGTGAGGCGTCACAGAAAGAAAAAAGGAGTGATTCGCAGCATGCAAGACACTAGAAAAGATCAACGAAAATTAATTGACCTGTGCTTTGTTTAGGTGTCACAGACGCTTCCATCCATTTTAGTAGTTGCTCCACCAACCACCTCCCCCAGCATTTATTTGTTTTTACGCCTTTATTAACGAGATAAACATTTTTCTATAGCTCCTTTTACTCAATATTTACAAAAGGGATGACACACAAACACAGTATACAAAAAAAGAAGAAAAGAAATGAATATAGTCTCAACTTATCTCGTAAGAAGGAGAGACGATCAAAACAGTAATAGCCATAAAGTACGAATTAGTATATTAAAAATAAACTTGTAAGTCTTACTACTTGTAATAATAGTAATTTATGCCAAGTTATTATTCTTTATTACGTACGTATTGTCAATAAAAAAAAAGTTGGTACAATGAAATAGTAAAATGCCAAGAGAGGTTGATAAAAAGAAAGACAGTCTCGGTGATCTTTTGTTTATCTTTTTTTGTTTTCTCTTTTTATATATGTATATGCATATGTTATTTATATTGACTAGTTATTAAACAAAGCTGTTGTTAATTGTTATATAATTCAATAATAATTATGAAACTATGGAGGGGAATATATTATTAATTGCTAATAAGCTAAGAAAAGAAATTAAGGAGGCCAAACTTGTAAATTTTTTTTTTTTTTTATTTTGTCCAACCGAATATCATATATATATCAAACACAAACAAATAATAAAAGTCTGTTTATAGTATTAATAATAATTTAGTAAGCATATATCAGATTTTAAACTATCCATTTTTATAATTCCCTTAATAATTTTTTTTTTTTTTCGTTTTCAATAATATCCTGTTTGATAGCTTGAAGATTTTCTGTTTTCTTTTCGATAATAAAAATGCATAATGACAAATTTAATATTATGCACTACGTACATCATTATTATAAGAAAGGGAGAGGATAAAAAAAAAGGATGTCAAAGTAAATAGGTGGTGTGTATTGTAATCGAGATAGATGACCATTGTATTAAAATAATAATAGAGGATGAACGTACATCGTATGGTAAAAACAACAATAAATAATATAAGCAGTAGTCAAGTGTCAGTAAAAGATGAATAATTCACAAACATATGATATTATTTTAAAAAAGGATGCCAACCTCCTTCTATCCGAAGGATAAAAGTGGGCTTGCAATAATCCTTTTTCTCCCCTTACTCACAGTTGTTTTTCGCATAGCAATCATAGAAAATTGATCAATCACGTTAACTTATTATTACGAATTTAGCAGTATCAATGACTCGGAAGTTAAGCATAATAAAATATAATGAGCTACAATATTCATGGATAGAAAAAAAAAGTTATATAAAAGACAGATTGTTGGAAGAAAAGAAGAAGAAGGGCGAAAAAAAAAAAAAAGAGATGCTTAACAAAAAGAAAAAATAATAATTCTCTATGCTTGATTATAATTGTATTATATTACAAAAATAATAAAAACGCAAAAACCATCTTTGTGGGCGCGGATGTAAAAAGAGCAATAATAAGTAAGATATCATTATAACGTCATTCAATGGCTTCACTTGCTAATATTTAGGAGGTCAACTTTTACAATTGTGCGTACTCTATATATTGTGTCTGTCTCTTCTGCGCGCGCGCGTAAAAAAGGGACCCCGTTAATATATAATAATAGAAATAGAAATAAGAGATCGAAGAGCTACGTATATTTCTTGTTTTTTTTTTTTTTTGATAGTTTACTGCGTATCTTTATGCTCCTGTATTTTTGCTACGTAAAGCTGTTGTGTGCTAGAAAAAAAAACAATTTATATAACTAAACATGTGAGAAGGATAAGTGGTTAGTCAAAATAGAAAGATAAAAAAGGACAATAACTGTAATGCATTACACGGATATTTTAGCCCCTTAAAGGAATTAGGTAAACGGATAAAGAAGATGGGAAACGGAAGCACTATAAAAAAGTTTATAAGAAAAAGTGAAAAGGGGCCACTCCTTGTTGAAGATAGAAAGAGTAAAAAAAAAACCAATAGTCGGGTAGTATTTTACTTAACTTTTATGATTATTTGATGATAAACCTTCCCCCTTTTTCCTCATAATTAACTTGATGATGTGTCCTCGTTCTTGTTAGGATTCATATATAGAAATATATATATATATATAGCATTGATGTATAATGTCTTATACATATACATACAGTATATATGTACTTAAAGGGAAAGGAGGTGGCCCCGATCCTAAGGCCACTACTTACTAGAAATAAATCGACTCATATTAGGAGTAAAGAGAATAGTATAGCTAAGTATAAAAATGATTCCATTGTTTATAATTACTAAAGAAAAGAAAATCAAGGAGAATTAAAAAAAGGTGTGCAAGTATATATCACAAAGAAGACTTTTTTTTAGTGTTAAGGAATATAAGAAAAAGGGGGTTGAAGATAAAAAGGCGAAGTTACACAATACACACAACTGACGGCAGTAAAGATCTTCATCATAAATTGGATGTTTATCATTTCTTTTTCTTTTTTTGACGCGACCTTCTTCTTCTTCTTTTTATTTTATAATCTACTACTTCTTATATTAATAACAAATACAACCCGTTCCTCTCTTTTATTATTATTTATTTATTTTGACTTCATTCACTCATTTATTTATTGCTTTCATTAACAAAAAACCAACACTCTTTTCTCCTTTCTATCTATAAAATTTTCTAAAAATATCAACATCATTAATATTACTCTTATTTTTATTTTTTTACAATTAATACAATATGGAATCAACAACAGGAAATAATCGATTAACACAACAACGTGTTCATATTATTCCATCTAAAAATATGGCTTTTTTTGACGACGACGATGTAGATGATGATGGTACAAGTAGTACGGGTTATTCATTTACTAGTTCAGTTTATGCTAGTGCAACAGCCAATGATACTTTTGCATTAGCAGAGTTCTTATCTACCACCAGCCCAGATGAATTTGCAAAACCATCTTCAAAAAAGAAACTTCAACAACAATATCGAGCTTCTCGATTGTTAAGTAAGCTACGAAAACGTGGGGCCATTACTAATACCACGAATGTAACTACTACAGACTCAAATTCTATTAAAAGTAATACTACCAACGATATTGTTTCAAAGGGACCTACATCTACAACAGCGAGAAAGCATATCCCATTACCAGAATATCATCCACCCCCACAACCAGAAATTCCAACACTTTATCAACAACAACAACAAACAAAAAAACAAAGTTATCGTCTTACTACAATGTCTTCTACATCATCTTCATCTACAAATACAACACCTTCTTTATCATCCAATCATCATCATCATCATCATCACCAACAGTACGCACCCTCTTTGCGAGATTCTGGTGTTTATAGTGAGATTTCAGATAAAGATTATATTCCACCGCCACCACCTGTACCGCCACCACCCGTTCCAACCTTAGATCTTTTCCCAATGCCACCACCTTCTATCCCTGCAAAATCTACTGCACGACCTCGTCGACCAGCACCTTTACCTGCTAATGTTGCCTCTGCAGCGATCCATGCAGCATTAAGAAATGTACCTGAAGCTGCACTTCGACGTCAATCTGTCATTCGACAACAACATTATCAACAACAACAACAACAACAAAGTAGTGGTAGTGAAAAGGCACAACAGCAAGAAAAAGAACAAGAATTACGTACTGGCGCATGTCCTCATTGCCGACAACATATTAGTAGTAACTCATTCAATGGAAAAGAAAAAGATAATCGACGATTATCATGTCCACCAGCTTTAGCCACAGGAGAATTATTAATCAAGAATACAAATGAATCAAATTTACGTCAAATGATTTTACAATTGGAAAAGCAATTGGCTGATGAACGACTATCACGTAAAAAATTGGAACAAGCCATATCTCGACAGCATCATCAAGCAGTTATTAATAAACAAGAAGAAGTGGCAGAAGAAAGAGATCGATGGAAAGGTGAATCATTATGGATGGAAAATCGTATCGCTTCACTACCAGAATAAAAATAATAGTTCACTTTTTATTTGTTTTGTCTATTGTTTCTTCTTCTTTTTGTAACTGTAAATCATTTCAATACCATTTTTTTTATTACAATTTTTTTTTATAATTATTATTACTAGCTTATTACTATTATTATTTTATTATTATTTTTATCACTTTATACATTACAATTAGTCTTTACAACTCTCTAAAACTATGTCTATTTTTTATTTTTATTTTTATTATTTGTTAAAGTAATTGGTTCTGCTTTATTACTAAATTTAAAAAGATCTGAGATTTTTCAATGCTGTTGATAAATTTATTATTATTATTAAAGCAAACAAAAAACCTTCCCACTCCACTTCTCTCTCTTTTTTTTTATTACCAAAAAAAAAAAAAAAAAAAAAAAAGAAAAAGTAAAAACTTTTTTTTTCTTCTTCTTTGTTCCATTGGGATTTACACATGAATAATAATAATTCATCACCACGACGATCGGCTCGATTATGCCGACCAACTACTCGATATGATCCTATTGAACGTAGTGGAAGAAATCAACGTCGTCGTCGTCGTGGTAACCAACCACCACCAACAGAACAACGAGACCTTTTTAATGATGCCACAATAAATAATACTATTCCAACTCGAATCTTACGCCGCAGTCGACGATTAAACCCGCAGCAACAACCACAACAACAACAACAAATACATACAGAACAAACAACATCTCATGGATTACCTGTATCACCTTCATCGTTACTTCGTAATGTATTGGAAGCTCCATCAAGAGTGACAGGACCCGCCATGTTGGCCGATGTTATTACTCAAGCTGTTGTCAATGCTTATCGTGATCGTCGTAATAATAATAATAATAATAATAATAACACCAATAATAATAATACTTCTACAACTACTATCGAGAATAATAATAATAACACTACTAATGAAAACAACAACAATAATAATAGTAATGATTTATCAGTATCTACTTCTACCCCGGTGCCGGCACCGGCATTCGATCCTTCATTATTAGACATTACACCCGATGCGAATTCTGAAGAAAACAGCTTTTTTCGGTTTGTTCGATTACCACTTCATGTACCCAGCAATGATACTTCTGAAATAGTTATGCCTATGTTTATTGTTGGATATCGAACTCAACAAGAAGTGACGTCTACTCCACCTGAGCATTTACAA
Organism: Circinella minor; assembly: GCA_016758965.1. Taxonomy (NCBI): domain Eukaryota; kingdom Fungi; phylum Mucoromycota; class Mucoromycetes; order Mucorales; family Lichtheimiaceae; genus Circinella; species Circinella minor. The sequence goes on from JAEPRB010000037.1 coordinate 164,261, forward strand.
CAACCAGACCAAGAACAACAAACACAAGAACAAGTACATATTCTTCCACCACAAACACAACTGCCTCAAGAAGAAACAGTAGTAATAGGGGGCGCAGGAGAAGGCCAAGAAGAAGGAAGAGGAGGAAATGGTAGTGGTGGAGGAAGAGGAACATTACGACGTAGTCAAAGAATACGTGAAATTCGACGACGTCAACAACAAAGAGAAGATGAAGAAAGAGAGAATAATAATAATCGACGATATACAGTGAGTCGATGGATTATTTATTTTATCAGTGGAATGGATAATCCAAATTATGATGATTTAGTAGCAGCATGGCAAGCAGAACATCGAAATACTGGATTAACTATTGAGCAAATCCATGCTAATGCACCTCAGCAACCATTTTCAACACAAATAGCCAACACATTAATTGGAGGAAGTGAACAGTGTCATGTTTGTTTGGAGAAATTCGAATTATTAGAAAATGTACGAGTATTACCATGCCAACATGGATTTCATCAAGAATGTATTGATAAATGGCTTATGGAAGCACAAAATCGTTGTCCTTTATGTCGAAATGCTGTAGTACCTTTATCGTCATTATTATAATTCTGATCTATATCTTTTTATTATTTTTTTTACCTCTCCTTTTCAATCTTTCTTTTTCTATATATTTATGTTTCTTATTTCTTCTCCCCACCCCCACCCCTTCCCAATGCATAAACATTCATAACGGAACGCAGACGTACACACATATTGAATCCAACAATCTAAAAAGTAGTGGCCATTATTTTTCGCTGGTTGGAATTTTTTTTTATGTATATATTATATATCATTCAAAAAGGGCAAAAAACAAACAAACAAACAAATTGTACTATACTACTTTATACCTCTCTTTTCTTTTCTCTCTTTCCATTTTCATTTACACACACACACACACACACACAATACAACACACTACCAAAAAGAAAAAAAAATTACAACATTTTTTTTTCTCCCTCCATAACCACTATATTATAATTTGCACATAGAAATAATTTCACTTTTTTTTTTCTCTTTGCATATTTTCCATTTGTTATTAATTAATAAATGATAATAAGAATATTATTACTATAAATAGTGCTGTTGTTATAGTTTTTAACCATTGACATATTATTATCTTTTTAAAAAAAATTGAACAGTGATATGTAATTAATAAAAGAAAAAGCTTCTCAGTATGATACGTGTTATTAATATTTTTAACTGTACGGAAAGCATTCCTTGAGAGGCAACAGGGGGTATTTAAGTAAAAATAAATATGAAAAGGGTGAAAACGTTTTAACCTTGCCTTGCGAATACAATAATAGAAAAGGATACTTTATACATATTTTTTTTCTTGATAACAAGTAACAATAATAAGAAGAATTGCCTTATGGTGATGGTTGGGAGGAAAACGAAGGGGATGTTATCCATTGCTGGCTCTTCTTTATAATCTTTATTGTAAAAGCCCTGATCCCTAGATAGAAAAGCGTGAAAACCTTATAGCACCCTAAAGATAAAACCAGAACGTTATTATTTTATATATAATATATATAATATATAGGAGTAAGAAAAAGTGAAGGGACAGGATGAGGCTTTTTCTTCGGCTTACAATAATATATCAACATAGCGCGTGGCCATCAAGGAGATCAATAACAATTACAAAAATAGTATATCTATTAAAGTTGTGCACGCAAATAATGAGGAGAGCGAACAACCGAGAGCGAGAGAGAGACACCTGTCGTTCAGTATAAATGACGCCATACTAATTAACGTGACAGTATATAAGCGTTTATTCATATAACATGTCAAATTTATATACGTACGTACTGACCATCTAGAGCAAAAAAAAAACGATATTATAGGAGAGGAAACTTACAGGGTTTCATCTGTTCTATATAAATAGTTACAGGTATTATAAATTTGAATACGTAAGGATTTCATTTATTATAATAAATTATCACACATCTATGTATACATATATATATAACATTATTTTGATGTACACATTTTATATAACGAAATGTCATACATATATGGATATCTACATAGTGTAGATGAATAAATGTAGATACTAGTATTACTATTCTATAAATTGTACAGTGATTGGTTTTCAACATAAATCAAGAAGCATCTAATTAATTTTCATTTCACAACTTTTATTGCATGATTTTATTTTTCTTGAAAAACAAAGCAAATTTAACAATAATAAATTTGGTTTTTTTATATTATACATTAAAAAATGTCACTATTACAATGATGCTATCACTTCAATAAATAGCAAATAAATTTTAAATCTACTCGCTGACAAATGATATATATATATATACATATGTGTATATTCACGTTATAAGTGTAATTAAAAATCTGAAACCATGGTAATCCATATCACAAACTTCAGGTTTGTTGCTATGTAAACTTGTAATTTCTCGGTTAAAATTCGAGCGAAATGCTTAATATCTTATTTGTAAATGCATCACGGTATAGTGATATATACTCTCTCATTTATATACAAAAGTTTCATGTATTTACCATTACTACTTTAAATAGGAAACTTTCATTTTATTTTTGAAAGGATGTCAAGCATTATCCCCGCTCTTATGATATATAAATATGTTGTATATGTCGGGATAAAGCACTTTTTAGATGTTAAAGGGCATAAAAATATATATATTTATTTTCTTTCTGGTTCTTTTCCTTTCCAAGTAGAATAGTATATACCTACAACGAACTCCCCTCCCTTTTCTCCTTTTTTTCCCTAAAAAGATATATATATATATAAAAGTTCGCCTTCTATGGACGCTGCCGGCAGCACCAATAATACCAACTTAATCACTAATCGTGACAACGAGGAATTACGAAAAAGTATTGATAAGGATTTACCATCAGTCCCCTCGTCTGACGAAGATTCAAACTATAAACCCGAGAATGAAGTTGATTCCGATGACGACAAACCATTAAGACCAACGGACGGACCATCAACAACAACATTAAAAGAGCTTGATTGGTTATTGGAAGAAGATTCATCAAATAAGGTTAGAAGAATAGAATATAATTACATGGTGTCGAATGTGCTCAAAAAGATCACCCTGGACATTTTTTTTTCCTCAAAAAAAAAAATAGAGAGAGGGACGATATATATATATGTATATTTGTTTTAGCTAATATTGATTTTGTTGTTACAGGATATCGCGTCTATAGATAATGATTTTTTAGATAATGATTTTGATCAAATAACGTTCGATGAAGTGGATGGTAATATATAATAATCGAAAAAAAAGACGGACGATATATGTATATATATAGGTCTATGTGTATGCTGATAAAACTCATGTCAATTAAATTACATATCTGTTTAGATCGTATATCCGCCTTCCAAGAAGATGAATTTGTTCGACAAGCTTTAGAAAATGGGATGGATTTACGTGAATATGCGTTACAAATTGAACAAGAACGAGAAGCTGTACAAAGGGATCTTGAGAATGATTGTAAGCATTTTATTAAAATTGTACAAAATGGAAAAAAAGAGAAATTTTTCATTGCTTGAGGCATATATATATATATTTATGTTTATGTTGAACTAAATGCATTTTTCTATTTTTTTAAAAGATGTTCAACAAATTCGGTCGTTTGTCGACTTGCACTCCGAAATCCAGGTACAACAACAAAAAAAAAAAAATCATATTACTATAGATTTGGATCATTGAAGAAAAAAAAACATCTTTATACTTTATACTTAAAGAAAAATCGAATCTTTTTTCGTATTATATAGAGTTGTGATGAAGTACTTGGAAGGATGGAAGAGTTACTCAGTGTTTTTCAAAGTGATTTGGGTAACATTAGTGGGGAAATTAAGAATTTACAAGAGCGATCTTCTCGTATGAGTGTTAAATTACGGAATCGAAAGGTGTAGTATAACAATAAAGAAAAGGAAAAAAGATAATAACTATTTAACTATTTATGAAATTATATTAACTATGGTATAAATCAAATATTTTAGGGTGTGGAAACTAAATTAGGCAAAGCATTACAAGGAATGGTTATTCCACCTTATAGTATCAAGTAAGGAATTTTTTATAGAAACGTATATGGTATACCGGGAGAAGGGGAGTAAACATACGCGTTTAAACTAACATCATCATAAACTATTTTTCTTATCCGTTGCTGTGGGGGGAATATCAAAGAAAGATAACGGAAGGTGATGTGGATGAAGTATGGCTTCAATATTTATTGGCAATCAATCGACAAATGCGATTTGTAAAAGCAAATCAAAACAAACCTATTAAAGCACTTCGTAATGTGGGTCCTGAATTGGAAAAGCTACGACTTAAGGCAGCAGCTACTATTCGTGATTTTTTTATTGAACGAATTAATGCCTTATTAGTGCCTAATACAAATGTTCAAATTATGCAACAGTCGGTCTTTTTAAAATACAAGGAACTTCATCAATTTGTTATTGAACGTCATCATGATGCTGCCACTGAAATTCGACAAAGCTATGTGAATGCTCTAAAATGGTATTTTCATAATCATTTTGAACGATATAGTAAAGGGTTATCAAAACTCCAGGTAAAAAAAAAAAAGAAAATTCATTTTTGTTTATTTTATTGCGGTGATAATGGTTTACTTACTACAATTACATGTGCTTTATATTTTATTTTGTTATTATTAGACAATTACAGCTGACAAGACTGATTTAATTGGTGTTGAAGAACATGGACGAAAAGGTGATTTTGGGAAAAGTTCGAGAATAAAGTACCATTAGTATTTGGTAGTAATAATATTTGGGTACTAACAATAATAATAAATAGGCCTTTTCGGTAGTACCAAAGTTGCATTAAAGGATAAAACAAATGTATTTGCTCTTGGCGATCGTATTGATGCTTTGAAAATGCAAGAGCAAGGCGTTATTCTTGTTCATGTTGCTGAAGATAAAGATCAGGTAACTAAATTATATTTTGCGTGATAATATAAAGGAAACGTATCCATGCTAAATTTAATGGAATATATACTTTATTTTTCTTATTATAGAAATTCCAATTTGAACAATTATTTAGAAGCTTTAATTTAACGCTCATTGATAATGCTAGTTCTGAATATTTATTTATTTATGAATTCTTTTCTTCCAGAGATACCAAAAAATCAGCTGATACTGTTAAATCTGTATTTCAACAAATATTTGATCCTACCGAAAAAGTTGGACAAGTAAGTTATTATTATTTCGGTTTCATAAAGTACCACAGGAAATAAAAAAAAGCAAAAAATATTCATAAATTATTTACTTTTTATTTTAGATGTTTACCAAAGCTTATATTGAAAATTCATATGATGCAGTAGGTATACTTTTATGTATAAGAATTAATACTCAACTTGCATTAGAATTACAACGGAGAAGAGTACCTGCTTTGGAAGGTTATACCAACTCGACAAATATGACTTTATGGCCACGATTTCAACATGTTATGTCACTTCACGTGGAAAGTTTGAAACGTATGGCAGCTACCAAATCAGTTATAAGTGCTGTCAAAGATATCCATCCTCATTATGTAAGATGCTTTTTTTATGCACACTGATTTTTTATACAAAGGTTGAAAAAGAAACACTAAATCTTCTCTCTTTCTCTCGCTTTGTTTTTAGATCACTCGTCGATATGCAGAGTTTGCAGCATCATTATTAGTATTGAATGAAGGATATGACGACGCAATACTCATCAACAGGTTAGATATCGTTTATAATATGAATCTTTAAAAGAAAAAATTATAATAATAATCCATCTATTTATAAATTTTCAGTGTACAAAGGTTGAGAAATGAATTTGAAGGAGTATTAGCAAGAATGTCAAACGAATTTTCAGAACCTACTCGACGAATAGCATTTTTGATAAATAATTATGATGTGATTGTATCAGTGTTTCAGGTAATATATATATATATATATATAAATATGTGATAATTTGATCTACTTAATACAGTGATGATGGTTATTTAAACAAAATTCAAATCATATCATATATACATACATACATAAAATTCATAGGAAGCGCATAATCGTGCTCTTGAAAGTGAATTGGAACATGTTAGACAATTATTATCAATCCATACGGGTGCATTTGTTGATGAACAATTAAAACCTTATTTTGGTAGTATGGTGGACTGCGTGAAACGTTCAGATCAGTCTAAAAGTATGGCACAACCAGAAAAAGGTAATTCAACCGATCTAATTTATAATACTTGAGGATAAAAAGAGTTACTTTACAAAGAACAGTAAAGGAACAGAGATGAACTCATCGTTTATGGTTTATTTAATTGATATAGGTGAATTACAACGGATATCACATGAATTTGCACAAACATGGCGACAAAGTTTGACATCGATTAATGCATCTGTGATTCAATATTTCTCTAATTTCAAAAATGGCACAACTGTGTTACATGCAGTATTGGGTCAGCTTATCGTATATTATACCAAATTCCTAGATATTCTCGAACAACGTAATATTGGTGGTGTTCAACCTGTTGGTGTTCAAACTGTTATGGTAGAAATAAAAAAGTTTAGAAGCACCTTCTAATTAAATAATAACAATAATAATAGTAATATAATAAGATTTAATAGTTTAATAATTTTCGTTTTCTTATTGCAAAAATTAAGTTGAAATTGATGATGTGATGTTATTTGAATCCGACCTTTTTCTTTTCTAAACTTCTACCTTTATAATTTACTCGCTGGTAGATTTTAAAAATATGTAAGAAGATTCAACTTGTTTTGGATCTGATAGTTTTGCAGTTATGTTGCTAACACGTGGGCTATATAGAAAGTATCAAGTGATACTCTCTTTCTTTAAAATTAACAGGTACGTACTTTTTAGAAGCATATAATGGTTATAGGATGAGCCCTTTCTTTTGATAATAATCACCGGTATTACTGTTGTCATCGATAATACTTTATATTCAAAGGCATGACATGAATACATATACGGCAACAAAAAAAAAAAGGAAAAATAAAGCTTTTACATACATTTTTATTCTTTTATTATGATTAGTACTAATGTGGACAAAGAATTGTTTATTAAAGTACATACGTATAATGAGATCCTTTAAAAGCTTTTCTAAAGTTTCATCATGATGTTATCTCTCTTTCTATAGAAAAACAGAAGCCAAGATCATCTAATAGTTGTTTTATATTATTTTTAAGTGAGTCTTTAAAGGGACTCATGTCGGGATTATTGCTCATTGATTTATACTTTTTTTCTTTTTCTTCATATGGTGTTTCTTATAACGTTCATATCCCCAGATTCTATCTGATATATATGCTTCGCCTGTAACTGCTGCTAAGTTTAAAGACCATGATAAATACGATGGTTTTTTTTTAATTTGTTACTATAAAATAAGTATAGGAGAGTTGCTTTTGTGATTTCAAATATATTTGTATGTAACTCTATATATGTTGTAAATGTAACATATTAGTATATGGCAAACAAAATATTTTTAATGTATACTAGAGATTATCGTAAACATATTAATAACTGCTTTCATTTTACCACTATATGTATTTCAGCTTTGTAATCTACAATTACGTATTGAAGCAAAAGCATACACACACACATGGAGGTATAATGAAAGAACATTTACACTACGTAGGTATAAACGTATAAAAAAGTAAACATCAAAGAGAGGAGATAATAAATAATATGGATGAATAAACATGAACATATGTTAATATGATAGGTTATTACGTATGACTGTGTCATAAAATAAAATAAAAAACATTACTAGCAGCTGATACATGTAATAGTACTTTCACTCTAGTAAAAAAACACATTTTCTCTTATATTTTCAAATCAACTTATAGCAATAATAATGAAAATATACGAAAACCTTTACAATCAGTTCTTCACAACATGTTTTGTGTATCAAACTTGAGAATAAATAAACTAGACGAGGGGCGTGGCAAACATCTGTTATGCTACGAAACCAAATGATCAAATGACCAAAAAAAAAGAGTCATTTTCATAGTAGTAATAGTGAAATAAAAGATTTAGTCCGCCGCAGCATAGCTAAGAACATCTTTACAAAAACTATGGAAGAATACCAAGGATTAGAAGGTACACGAAAATTAGAGTTCTGTTTAATCAATCCAATAAGTCTTTATTGAAACTAATATGTTGCTTATTATATATATAGAATTACAACTTTATCTGCATTCACAAAAACAAACTTCCTATACTCAATTTATAGTAGAAAATCAAAAAAAAAACATTGTATTATGGTCTCTAAACCTTGCAGCAACTACAGCCGAAGCATTGAATGGCGTCTGGTATGAACGTTATAAGAAACAGCATATGAATATAAAAGCTAATACAAAGTAAGTGGAAAGGCATACAGTAAAAATCAATCACGTATGCATTGTCTTTTGACTTTTTTTGTTTTCTTTTTCTTACATAGGATCAAAAAACCAAAATTCAATCCTATCATGTGGAATTCGATTATGAGCAAAGTATTGACTAGAGTAAGTTCTTCGGAATATCACCTTTATAAAAAGAATTGAAATGGTCAAGTTTTGAAATTAATTAACATGTTTTATTTTAGCGCGCATTATATGAAGTGTATACTGAAGGAGGTTTAAAAGTTTTAGTAGCTGCTGCACAAGGTGCTACTCAAGAAGCGGAACGTGTATTTGATAGTAATGAGAATAATTCGCCTAATAATACTAGTAGCTGCAGTAGTAACTCTGGTGGTGTTTCAAAGGAAGATGAAGATGAAGATGGTGAAAGTGATGATGATGAAAAGGAAGAAGAAGAAGAAGATAATGATGAAGACGAAGATGAAGACGAAGATGAAGACGAAGACGAAGTCGAAGTCGAAGTTGAAAATGGTGAAAGTGATGATGATGAAAAGGAAGAAGAAGAAGAAGATATGGATATTAATGCCGTTTTATCAGAACTTGGTTTCAAGAAGGTAAAACTAATAATTCAGTGTTAAGCGTCTAGTATATGAAATTGAATTTATTATTGATCTTCAGATACTTTACAATATTGTGTCTATAGTTAGTTGGAAAGTCGAAGGAAAGTGATCTTGTTTTATTATCCTCGCTCAAAGTTCAGGGTGACGGAATCGAACAACGTATTCACAAACAAACTATCTATTTACTTTCTCAAGTAAAAATGACCGATTTAGAAAAAGAAGTTTTAAAGTAAATGGAACAGAGGAAGAGGAGGGAAAATATGTATTATTGGTTCTAATTGCTTTTATAATATTGTTCTCTTTCTTTTTACGTAGGTTGTTGCTCTCAAAAGTTATAAATTGTCTTGACAGTACCATCTATGCCAAAATGGCGGAATTATTCTCTCGTGGCCAATTAAACTATCTTATTGGTAAAAAACAAGATTTTGCTGGTATGGATCTGATGACATTCACAACGTTTAATACATTATTGAATAAAGATTGGTAGGTAGTTCTACTGGACAGAAGTTTATTTATTATCAATGATTTGCTCGTTTGGGTAATTAACTTCTTGTTCATTCACTATTTTGATAGGGATACTGTTGATAATCTTTTAATTGAAATACAAACCCAAAAACTCAAACTTACCAAAGAAAAGGAAAGAACATCAGACTCTTACAAACTTTTACATGTGCTAGAAAATCTGTAAGTATATATAAAAACATCCATTTGATAATGGCAAAGAAAATTAAATTCTCATGATAACCTTTTACTCTTTTGTTTTATAGTGTTGAATACTTTGATATTGAAATTAATCCTACTGCATCCGAAACCACGTATTATAGAAGATTTGCGCTTATTCTCGATTTTGTATTTAAAGGGTTGGAAGTTGAAATGAAAGAGTAAATTTTCTATTCACGCTTTTTCTTCTTCTTTCTAATGTTTCCGATTTATCTTATTCTAAATTTTTAAATCTCTTTTTTTTATATGTTTGTTTAGTAGTGAAGCAGTTGCAGAAGCAACTAAAATGGCCATGGAGCAGAACAGTTATGATGATACAAATTCGTTTGGGCGAAAAATTGATGTACTAATTAATGTAAAAGACACCTCCACTGCTTTGAACTCCAACGAATGGAAGGCAGTCAAGACTAATCATTTCAAATTGAAACAACAAAGTAAAAATATTCGTTCAAACTGTGCTATTCTGAACAATCTATATATTCTTACTAGTGGTCAAGTTAGTTCAATTATGGCATTGGATATGATTGGTAAGAAAAACTGGATCTTCTGTGAAATGCGATATTAGGATATGAAGGTGTAATGATAAGCTCATATGAAAATTCTTTATATATATATATATATACATAGGAAAAATTGGATATCTGTATCTTCTTTGTTTTAAAAAAAATGTATATACTGCTACTTTAGTTGACGCCATCCTTCTACCAACTAATATGACTGAACTCAAAGCCTTTAAAAACTCACTGAATACTTTAATCAAGTGGCGTAATTTCATGCGGGAGCAAATTAAAACTATCAAAACCTCAACGACAGTCAAGGATCTTAGTTCAGCAGCTCATGACATTTATGGTGAAGAACAAGGATACAATGAAGAAGATAACACCGTTTTGCCGACTATATTTTTTACACCAAAAAACAAACGTGCTCAAAAACGGGCATACGCAGAAATTGATAATCATGATGATTGATTCGGCAAAATATAACTATTACCCAGTGGTTCAAAAGTTTCTTATTATTATCTTTTATCTTTTCTGATATGTTTTCTAAAATCATATCTTAATTTGTTTTATTATATTGTTTTCATTTATCTTTCTTCTTTTTTATCATTGATCATTACTTTTCATTTCTCAACTCATCAAACTTTATATCCTTAGCATTAATAATCATTTCTTCTAACTTTTAATGATAATGGTATAACAGAATTATTATTAATATCTATATTTTATATTTATTATTAATAGTGTTTATGTCATTATTATTTTGATAATGTATTTTTGTTATGACAAGAATTATCATCATCTCCTATAACATCTTTTTGTTTTACTATATCACTTTTATCATTATGATGGTCTACATCCATACTAAAATAGTTATCCATAACTCTTTTTACTTGTTTTATACAGTTTCTATATTCATACGTATATATATATAGTCTAATCTTTTATTTTTTCTCTTAATCTTTTTCACTAAAATTAAACTTTCACACTTTTCCATTTTTTATTATGATGTATTTTTTTCTTTTATATATTTAAAAATGATATAAATATTTGTTCTTTATCATTATATATATGCTGAGAAGATTAATATGATAACACATAATATATATCATTGTGATTTGAATACGCTGTATAACTGGAATAAGAAATAATTTTTAGTTGAGCCTTAAGCGGAAAAAAACCCCCAGGCTTACATTAATGAAAAAAAAAATATCAACATTATTATTATCTTTCCTTCTTCTCTAACCATGGCAAAGGAATCTATTGGCTCTCCCCAGTGTTAATAGTAGTCTACGGACGCCCTAAGTGAAAGTGTTAGTGCTACTCATTTTCGGCCAACACCGTGTGTGTTCACTGTCATTAGTAGCGTATGCCAGATGTATTGCTTTTGTTCGGAGTTCATGGTTAAGAGCTATCAGGCAAGAGAGGATTTTGTCGGACAGCAAAAAGATATCCAGGTTGTTAGGCGAGGCTGGGGAATTGCTACGGACACATCAAAAACAATACTATATTACTAGGTAATTTCAACTCTTACGGGCAGACCCCACTCTTATATTTTTTCAAAGGCACACACCAATCTGATATAATAAATTACATCGTATCCTACCATTAATACTCTACTTATTTATATAGTTATTATCGTTATATAACGTGAAAATGTTTACGAAGCTTATATTAGCAGCTCAACTTTATATGATACGTAGCAGTCAATATTCCTTATCTTTTCTCACTATATCATTATGTACACAAATGGGAGTTGTAGCCCTTATGAAGACAAAATAAACAAGGAATAATGCATGCTTTTAATGCTACATATGAGTGATCAAATAAACGTTATTGGTGTTGATAACGCTGTTACTATAATTTATATGGTCTAAGAACCAATTTGATGGCTTTCTATTTCTTGATGTGGGTGCCCGTAAGCCAAAATACGGGGTTTCCGTAGCAATTCCCTTCTGTTTATTGTTGAAGGAATTGGGGAAAATAGAAGTATCTAACATATTTTCAAATTGTATCATATTATCGATTATATCATATAAACTAGCATTATTATCATACAATATTTTTACGTATACGTATTTATCAAAGAAAGCGTCCATTTTAGCAACTAATGCTCGAGCACGGGTATTGGTAAACAATTTTTGCTTCTGAAAATTACCTTCAGTATTTATATTGGTAATATTAAAAGTGGCAGAGGTAGAATTACTGTTGCTGTAAGTTCTTCGAGCAGAATGGTATCATTTTTATACGAGACACAAGAGAGATCTGTTTACAAAGTACATCATAATCAGGACAAGTACGGCAAAAAAGATAATTATTAAAGCAAGAAACAGTATATTCAGTGTCATCGTTTATAGATGATTTACGAATAAAGGACTATTACTAAAGGAAGAAACATCATTAATAATGACGTCAAGAAATGTATTTATGTGAATACGTGCATTATTATCAGTTTCAGTAATCATATAAGCAGCTTTTTCAACATCGATTTCATTTGCTTTTTCTTGTCTTTGCTTTTCTTGAGGCGACAAACAGAACTTCTTACTACCAATTTGGATTTGAAGAGCCCCCTGTCTATAATCAACAATAACGACATGAGAAAGTATATAAATAATTCTGTCAACACGAGTATTTTTCGAACGGCCAAAGTAGTTAGACTTGAGTTGATTATGATACGTAAGACTTGATTAAATTATCTGTATGGAAAGTTGCTTCTTTTCGCCAAGGGTGAATCCATAATTGTCTTCTATTGTGCCAGTGTTTGTGATAATACTTTACGTACAAATTTATCAAAACTATCTTGATATTTTTCTTGAAACAAAGCAAACATCTAATCATATTCATCTTCCTCTTTAACATACATCAAACAATTTAACACGGAACGAATACTTGCACGGGCTTGAACTGATTACATAGTAGAATCAACAACTCTTACATCAGTTTTTAAGTGATTTTCCCAGGCTCTCTTGATATGCCAATAGCATAACAACACACTAACTGGTTCACCAAAAACTTCATGAAGAGCACCAATCTCTGTTTAACTACAGTCTATCATTATTTTTGCAACAGGAAGAGGACCGGTGACATACAAAATTCATCTCAACCATTGGACAAGTATTGTTTGTTTTTCAGCATCTGTGATGGAAAAACACACAGGAACACCTTTGTTGGTAGAAGGGCTTTTAACTACAATAGTGAATACGTAAAACAATGAATTACGTTTTACAAAATCCATTATTTTACGGAAAAAAGAGAAAATGGTATTGGTATCAATTATATTATATACTATTTATGTATAACTGTTAGTATTTTTAACAATAGATATAAATCAAAACAATGGACCAAGATGACATTGTTCTATATTGCATCATTATGCTTTATAATACAAAGATCAAATATATTTTGTACGCTAGTAATATTATATATAAAAATCTATCATCTGTTACTAATTTGCTTTTCATTTCTCAGTTTTTTTTTCATCCTTTTACCAATAAATGTCTCGCAATCAAAACCTACAAGAAGAGTTTACTACAAATTCTATGACTGATAAAAACGATCATATTATAATTGATATGACTTCTATCTCATCTCCAAGTAACAGTCTATCACCCGCTTCGGTTATACATAATCTTGACTTCTCAACACTCAATACTTATAAACGATTCACCTTAACGTCACCAATAATTTCAAAAGATTCAGTATCACCAGAACCAGTTTGTAGCATAAAAGCAAATACTTTTCCTGCAACTACGAACAGTAATATATCAGTTGATACTACAAAAGTAGTATCTACAATAGAAGCTCAGCACAATTGTGTTGATAGCAGCTACGTATAATCATCCTGATAATAAAATAAATAACTTTTTTGAATCTATAAATAAAAGAATATTAAGTAATAATAAAAAATAGTGTTGTCCATAATACGTACGTTTTATTAAATACAGAGGATCCCCATTAATTTCATAGGTCCATTTCCCATTATTTTTGTGAAAATAATGAATACTTCAGCTCACTACTGTATATCTTTTTTTAATGTATCAAAATACGTATTAATTAATAAATTATTTCTATGGGCTTGTTCTTAATACATTTTTGTAACTATTTATTTTTCTTATTTGAGCACGTTTATACGTAACTTTTATTTATTTTTGAAAAAAAAGCTACATATAGTCTCCCAAAAGCTGCAGAGATAATTTATTTTTTATATAACTCCATTTTTTCATTTTTTTTTCCAATCTCTCTATATTTTTGCTCTATATATACCAAAACAGGATGAAAGTAGTCAAATCTAACGCTGTATTGACAGCTGAACAGTATAGTATCCGGGCCGAGAAGAAAAAACTTAGCCCAAGAACCATGACAAACTGATTACTAGCATTATGGGCTAAAAATGAGTTCGACTTGTCAACGGCGCCTGATTAAAGAGGAAAAGCAAGAAGAAAATAAACATGCAAGTGACATAATAAAAAAGCAACCCATTCTGTATACTAATGTAATTTCAATCCTTATACGTACTTATCACATAAATATTTTTTTTTAATATTACATCCGTTAATGCCGCTAGGTGCTATGAAAGTGAAATAAAAGGGGATGTGAAAATTTTATTATGTTACTTTTACCATTTCTTGATTTTTGGTGAAGTTAATGAGGTGTGAAAATTAACGGATATGAAATTAACGAGGATCCTTTGTATATCGGTTTGCAATTACTTTTGTCAGCGTTAACCATAAACATATAATTATTATGATGCTTAAATCAAACAAATTCTTTTTTTCATTACATTCTATCATAGTGATGTCATGGGAACAAATCATCAAAGACACATTGAGCAAGAGAGGATTTATCAACAAGAGCATTGTCGAAGAGCAAGACAGTATCGAAAAATGAGATTATCCCATATTTTAAAACAAGAAGGAGTCGATCCTTTACCAGATAATTTAGAACCATATTTGCGTACTAATCCTTAGTGCTTCAATGATGCTAATTTACCAACAATGTCATTGAATAATACTACAACAAATCAACAATTTTTCGATAATGTTTCCATAGTTTGTTTAATACATGAAAACACAGAGATTGATTCGGATAGGTAAAAAAAAAGACAAAAGTGATGAATAAACATTTTAAAAATTTAAGCTGTATAAAACTTATAATAATTATGTACGTCACAAAACATCAACAAACCCTATCTTAATACTTACTACTACTCTTTTTATTTTGTGCATGTAGAAACTTGGATGACATAAACCGACGCATCATATATGAATATCAATCTAATAATGAGCATTTTCGACAACTCTCTGATCGTTAGCCTACGCAAGCATCTATCAAAGTCATTTTGGCATCACCATGTCTTAAAGAGTTTTTTTTTTTTCTTTTTCTTATTTTTCTATCCTTTTTCTTGAAAACAAAAATACAATATTTCGTTTCCAAAATACTATTGGTTGAATATCTTTCTGTGTATGTAGAATAATGGCAACATGCAATCGTCATTGTTGTACAAGAGTACCCCCACAAAGATATAATTTATAACTATTATACTAACAAAAAACGAACTGAAATGAAAATAGCTGCGCTGAATAAAAAAAAAGTCTGTCACTCTTCTTATATATTCCCATCTACCATCTCTAAAAAATAAAAATTAAGCTCAATATTAAAGATGATATCAAAAATTACTACAAAAAGTCAATTGACATTATTTTTATTTTACGAAATGTAATATTTTTAAAGATTTGTAGCAAGTGTGCTAGGATAGATTCTTTTAATTAAAAACGATAGACAGTAATTTTTTTTAGATACGTATTAGGGGGAGGGATTTGTTGCCCCAGGAAAAAAAAGAATGGATCAGGGACTGTAGTATATGGCTAAGTGCTATTTGTATAATATATATCCGCATTTTCGGGGAGAAGATGCAATGTAATCCAGGAAAAAAGTATTTAGCTTGTGGAATAATATGATAAATGACTAAAATATCATACAACACAAAAAAAAAAGATAAATCGATTCACGAAATAAATCAACAAAATATAATAAACAAAGCTGCTTGTTTCTCTATTACATTTGTTTCGCATTCAGGGACAACTAAAGTGATAAATCAGTTAAGGACCGATAAAGTTTGATATATGTACAACTGTTCATCCGAATATATTAGTTTCCATAGAAACCATTCTGTTCTATCTTGGTGATACAACACGGTTTTTTGATTTTATTTATAACACTTCTTAAAAATTAGAATACATAGTTGAATAAAAACAAGAGTATATGTCATTATAGTTATTAATAGCGATAAACAATAAAAAAAGGATATAAAACTATTTTTCATTAAATAATATAGCAATGAAAAAAAAAAGATAGATGAGAGAAAAAAACAACGAGAAAGAATTTATGCAAGAAGCTAAAATCCAATTAGACACCTATACACTTCCCAAAATAGGAACTGCCACCTATACATCTACCCCCAAAAAGTTATCTGGCATATAAAATTCAATTAGACACCTATACCATTACACAGAACATTTTGGGGGGTGAGATATTAAAGTTGGAACGGATTTTGGAATAAATCTTATTCATGCTGAATTAGTGTCATATATCTTTTCATTACAGCGATATAGTCAAGGGGTATATTTGAAAGAGTAGATTAATTTGCACTTTTCATAAAACCAAAGAACAAAACCTTGTTATTTTTTTTTTCGTTATCTCAGTAAAGAAGAAATCAAAAAGAAATTGTGTGGATGATACTCAGTGTTATTATACGCACTGACCTTTTCCCCCACATGATATAAACAAAAACTCCAATTTTTTAGAAACTCTTCTCTTCTACTTGAAGCTGTAATCGATGCTGATAACTTATCTATATGACAAAATCACTGAAGATCGAACTTTTTTTAACAGATGAGAAAAATGAACAAAGCATAGGTGCGCCCGAGAGCACGGACATTTAGCATGAATACACTGAAAAAGACCAACATAATAATTAGTAGAAGGATATTTTAGTGAGAAAGAAGAAAACACAAAAAAGAAACTGAAAGAAACCAAAATGAAAGAGTTGTACGTGGGAAGCAACTAGGTCGGAACTTGGAAATTTGTAAAAGAAGCGAAAAAGAAAACTTTAAGTAGATAAAGTATTAGTTTAGTGACGCAGGGAACAGAGGAGTCCTCTTCCGTTAAGCTCGTTCCGAATTTTTTTTTTTTCACACTTTTGGGGGTAGCTATATTTTATTCAAAAGATATGGATGGTATACTTTGATCATGATTGGAGCGGAGACCTTCAAAAATATATAAACAGGTCAAATTTCAACCAACCGAAATTCTTTTCTTTCCTTGTACCTTATCTTCCTTTTTATTTTATTTATCAAGTTACAAATACACAAAAAATGACCTATCAACGCATTCCCTATGAAGACCTTGCCAATTCTCCCTTGGCCAAGTTAACCGGTATATTGTTTGTTTTTCTTTGATTTTTAATCCTATGATTGAATAAACAAAAGATTGTTTTACTCATAAATACTTAAAAAAAATTATCTTTATTTTACAGACATCGCTTCCTCTGCTCTCGGTTCTGAAATTATCGAAGTCACTGATGAATTCTTTGCTCCCGCTTCCAACATGATCAATCCTCTTCCTCCAGTCCATGCCCCTGGTAAATTCGTCTCTACTGGTGCCTGGATGGACGGTTGGGAAACCAAGCGTCACAACCAAGACTACGATCGTTGTATCATCAAGCTTGGTTTCGCTGGTACCCTCCGTGGTTTCGATATCGATACCAGCTATTTCACTGGTAACCAAGCTCCTGCTGCTTCCGTTGATGGCTGTTTCTGTCCCTCTGGCAAACTCGAAGATTGTAAGTGGGTTGAAATCTTGCCCAAGGAATCTTTGCCTCCTAGCTCTCACAACGTTTTCGTTTTGGATAAAGAAACCACTGAGAATTACACTCATTTGCGTGTCAACAACTATCCTGATGGTGGTATTGCTCGTTTCCGTGCTTATGGTAACATTACCCCCATCTTCCCTGAAGATAAGGAGTAAGTATGATTATTATAATTGGATTTTTTGGGATTTTGTCTATGAAACAAAGGGTGAAAAAAAGAGAGAAAGGGAGTTGCGGAGAAAAAGTATAAATTGGGAAAATTAATGCTTTATATGGGAAATTTTATTTTTTTTAGTACCGTCTTGGATTTGGCTTTCGTCGGTAACGGTGGTCGTTCCGTCTTCTGCACCAATGAACATTACACTCCTGCTAACCACTTGTTGTTGCCTGGTCGTGGTTCTCACATGGGTCACGGTTGGGAAACCAAGCGCTCCCGTATCCCTGGTTACAAGGATTATGCCATTTTCAAGTTGGGTGCTAAGGGACATTTGGTTAAGGCTGTCATTGACACCTCCCACTACAAGGGTAACTACCCTCACAAGATTATCTTGGAAGGCACCGAATCTCAACAAGAGATTCCTGAAGAAACTGCTGTCTGGACCTCTTTGATCGAACCTTCGTCTGTTGGTGCTCACGGTTTATATTACTATGACCTTCCAAGCACTGACAAGGCCTTCACCCACGCTCGTTTTACTATTGTACCCGGTAAGTTGTTATTTTGAATTGGATTGGATTGGATTGGATTAAATATATAAATAGAATTTTGTGATTCAAGTGAGATGAATTTATTAAATTCATAACTTTATTTTTGATGGATGGATTCATTATAGATGGTGGTGCTAAGCGTCTTCGCTTGTATGGTGTCCGTGAAGGTGGCAAACTTCCCCTTCTCCCACTTGCCAACCCTCAATTCGAAAAGTTCGATGATGAAGTTAATGGTAATGGTAACTAAACATATTGATTATTTGTACTACCATCCACTTTTCTTGTAAAAAAAACAAACACATACCAAAATTTACCCCTCGCCATTTCTCCACTTACAAAAACTTCATGAAATGATACATTTTAAAAATAACTATTCTATTTTGTTCAAACTGAAAAAAAAAATTGTAAATAAAAAATCTGTAACATTAAAAATAATGATAACATAGAATACTATAACTAATTATTCATAATCTTTTTATTATTACTATTAAATGGTTAATATGGAATGGATGAGAGAGTTAGAGTTATATTGGATTATACAAGTCGATAATATCTCATAAGAAGTGTAGATGAAACACAAAATACTCCAATAGCAAATACAATAGACATAAACCATGTTAAATCTTCATGCCTTTGTCCAGGAACCAAAACATTCATTCCCCATAAGCCTGTGACAAGATTCATAGGAACCAAAATGCTACCCAGTGCCGTTAATTTGGACAAAACATCGTTCATTTCATTATTAGTTTGTGTCATTTCGATGGATATTTGTGCCAAATAATTTGAATGAGAACGTGATGATATTTTTTCATAATGAGATAATGCCTGTAACATAGTAATAATATGGTCTTGGACGTCACCTAGATACAATGATACTTCACTGCTCAATACCGGGAGTTGTGAATCACTATTGTTACTACCACCGTAAATGGGTGTTGGTGATTTATGTATTAAATCGGCTCGTTTGACCAGTGTTTTGACGACATCCACTTTTCCTGACAATAATCGCATCATTCCCATCATCCTTTTTCGACAATATCCTATCCTTCGTAACATATCCGATTGTTCAGACTCTTTGAGAATAAGCACAAGTTCATCAATAGAGTCAACTTCGAATTCAATAGATCGAACAATGGGTGCAAATGAGTCAGTGATATCATCCAACAATCCATAACATATCCAATCTAAAGTATTATTTAATAGGCGTTAGTTTTTTTTTTTTTTTTTTTTTTTTTTTTTTTTCAATCCATCAAATATAAGAAATGGAACACATTTTACCCGGTGTCACGTTAATATAATCCCTCAGTTGCTTTATTCGCTTTCGCACATTATGTGGATGTGGAGTCGGCCTAAAATGAAACTATAGTAATATAATATATTTAAGTTTAGCATTAATACCTCATCATGACACACACACACACACACGCACGCACGCACACACACACACACACACATATATATATATATATTGACATCATGACCCTCCCCCTCAAGAAAGAAAAAAAGAAACATATTTTTTTTTCTTATGTAAACTTTACCGTAAGCACTCCTTCTTTCATCACAATGATGTAAAGAGCTAAAGGTTGTAAATAATTAACCGAAGCTTGATCTTGTTCAAAGCTTCGAAAACAAATGAAATAATAATTTTTATACACTTCACATTTTTCATGTTGTTCCTCCATACTAATATCTTCAACCGTTAATGGATGAATATGAAAAGTCTTGGACAGGATTTTCATTTCCGCATCGGTTGGGCTTGAGATGTCCAACCAAAAACACCCTTTTTTCAATAAATCACTCAGTTGTTGGTATCCTCTTCTTGTATCATGCATTGGTATATCTTCAATGGATTTTGCATGAATTGGTTTTGATTCTGTGACTGAAAACAGGGTGACCCGACCTTCCACTTGATCTTGCTTTTCGCTATTTGTATATTTATCTCGATCGCCATATAAACTACATCGTCGTAATGTAGATCGTCTTCGTCGTCTTCCTCCCTGTTGCCGCTGTTGTTCTGATGATGATGGTGATATAGATGATGAACGGGGAGGTAATTCCAAATGTTTACTTGATTTGATTTCACGAATATAATTATCTAGTTCATTATAATTTATAACATCTTCATCCACTTTTTTATCATTAGGAAAACAAACATCTTCCTCAAGTCCTGAATCATCATGTCGGGATGAATCATCTGCAGAGTCGGAAGCTGTTGTATAATATCCATTTCCACCCGATGCAGGATGCTGCATATCAATGGTGAAGTCGTCTTGAAGAAGGTGCTGATTTTCTTCTGGTGAAGTACTAAAGACTACTTGTTGATTCTATTATAATTAAATTTATTATGGGAGGTGGAGGGTTTAGTTCATTAATCATATCAAAACTATATGTAAGTTTAAGTTTAATTTTTTTTTTTTTGTCCCGCCCTCTTTCTCTTACACGTCTACTTTAATTATTCTTACCGGAGTGCTAGGTGAACTGTAATTCCGTGATCGATTGAAAAAAAGATTAAGTGGAGAAAATACTGAACTTTGTCGTTCTTCATGAATCACTGGTTCATTTCCATTCTGGAGCTGTTCTTGTTGTTGAGCTGAATGTCGTTGGCGTTTTGATCTACGAGAACGACCCATACTGTTTATATTGAGATATAAGAGAGGAAAAGAAAAAGAAAAAGGGAAGGAAGGGAAAACGCGCAGTTAAGCTATATTACTATTGAGACTTTCTTTTTTTGTTGGGGAGGGTGTAAATATGGAATTCTTGCTATTATCCGTTTAAGCAATAAGTTGGCTGTCAAATATACACATGAAATCCAGTGTTGGACAAGAACAATGCTTTCTCTTTTTCTTTTTTCCTTTTTTTTTTTTGTGTGACATTTTCTCATATCGGCAGCAATTTTCCGTGTTTCACGTTCTTTTTAATAGGATAAAGAACTGTATAAACACTTACCTTCACGGCACACACACACACACACACACACACACACACACACACACACACACACACAAAAGCGTATCTTTGCCTTTCTCTTTAATTAAAGAAATATATACATCAAATAATTTATTATAGTCAAGTATTAATGAATCTGAATGATTAGTCAAAGTCTAGAAATTTGATTAATTAAATCCAAAGATAATATTGAAAGATGGATGATGTTTACCTTTTCTCTTGTTTGTTTGTTTGTTTAATTACTATATTACGTATGTATACAAATACACCACCTGTGTAATGAAAGTACGTACCGGATTAATTGTGTTTTCAAACTATGAAGTTATAATAGTCATATAGGACATTAGTTAACATATGATTTTTGGTGATTAGCTATATAATAAAGTAGCTGGTCTAGATATCATATTAGTGTTATATAGAGATTAAATGAATCGTAAAATAGTGGTCCTAAATTTTATCATTCATCATTAACGACGTTATATTTAAAAAGTACGTAGATGTCTTGACTATCTTCCATGTACACATTTTTAATCTGCTGAGTAACATCATGCAACACAAGTTTTTTTTTTATATATTATTATAAAACAAATATCAATTCAAAATTTCATACTAAAGTATTATTATGCAATATTAAATAACAAAAATAGAATAAACCATATGTAACATTTTTATTTATTGACCCAGAAATATTATTTAATAATGAGGGTGGTTGGTGTTGTATGCAATTGCTTATAATATCCATCGCCACAATTGTGATAGCCAATTGAGAGTCGTCAATAAACGGTATCTTTGGTATACTGTTAATGTGCGGGATGGATCTCTGCTTGAATAATATAAAATGAATTAAATCATTGCTATTTTCATGACTAAAATCAAATAGTCACTGACAGCAGTTTTTTTTTATATTAAAGATAGATGTACGAAATAAATACACTAGTAAGTTTTGTACCTGTATCTTGACTACAATATATTCTTGAAAAAGAGTACGTAAGAAAGTGATTATTACCTTGCTTTTACGGAATGATGTTGAAGTAATCTAAAGCGTTTTGTTGTGCAATAGGTAATTACTTTTTACCTTATCAACAGGAAAAAAAAGAAACAATCGTAAAATAATTTATAAGTCTATATTTTATATTATTTTTTCTCGGATGAGTTACACATAAAAACAATATAGATGCTTCTATACGTATGGAGTCGATGTCTATAATAAGAAGGTACCAAAAAGCCATGATATTCAACTATATAACCACCTTGTTGGGTATCGTCTTGATTATTCAAGTGCTCAAGTTTATTCTTAGCAGGTAACACAAAGAAATTCTTACTATAAAATCACGTAAAAGTACATATATAATTTTCTTTGTTCTTTTTCCCCTATCCGTGATTGCTCAACAAAATATCAAAACAAAAACCTGTTAAATTTATAATTACGTAACCATCTGAAGAAAAAAGAACATTCTTTTGTACGTATTGCATCAGAAAAAAAACTTGTTTTGCAGTAATAACTTCATATCGTGCTGCGGGAAAAGTCAATGATTTAGAATTTATTGTATGAAATGGAATATTATTTTTTTGCGAGAAGAGAATATGAGCTCTCTTATATGTTATGGGCCAATTTTTTCTACAGTGGGTAACTACTGTGCCACTGGTGAAGTTCATTTATGTAATTTATAATTGGATCAAACTACGTATTTCTCTTGCATGAATTTTCATCTTTTTTTTTTTTTTGCCACATCACATGGTAAATTATGTAAAAACTAAAAAGAGGGCCGTTCACATCTTTTATTTTTCAAGAATTTCATCAAGTAACTTCAAATAAAGTATACATATATATATTCATCGATACATTGCCAAAGTTAACAATAAAATCGACAACAGAAACGTGTGATCCCAAAACACTCTTGCTAAAGAAGGGTCGAAACATACATATACCATGTTTTAAAAATATGATTTCGTCTATATATCACTCAAAAACAAAATGAATGTAATAAAAAATCTATGGTATGGTATGATTATCATTTTTGTCACCATGGAAACGAATAAAACATAAATTAATTGGAATATTATTTTATTGTAATTCTTTTTTTTTTCAATTTACTAACTGTTGTTGTTTTGTAAAAGTAAGGGAGAGAAAAGGAAATCTGGTAAAGAAAAAAAAATGAATGTAATATAAAGATTTGGAATGTGGAGGTGATTTAAGAAAAGGAAATCTATTGAAAAGTGTTTGTATAAATGATTTCAGATTGTCTAAAACCATTAAATTGAGATGCAGCACAAATTGTATATGCACCCATATTGTCCCATTTGATCCAATCACCGTCATCTAATACAGGTAATTTGGCCTCTTTGGCGAGACAGTCAATGGAATCACATGTAGGTCCCCAAATACTACTTGTAAATGTTTCATCGTTATCTTGCTTCTTCTCATAATATTTCTTGCCACCTTGGGTTAACACGGTTGGATAAACCACTTGATGATCGAATAAGATACAATTGAATGATCCATACATGCCATCATTCACATAGTCTATTATATATATAAATGAATTCAAAAATTAATATATATTTTTTCTATTTCTTCTATTTTAACCACTTGAAAAAATAAATAAATGATACTTACACATATACTGAGTTTGGTTTTCAGCTTTGACTGTACGTCGACCAATAACATGAGTACATGCGGTGAATGCAGAAGCAACATAATAACGGCCAGGTTCGGCAATCACTCGTACATTCGAAGGAAACATGGTATCTACAGCAGGACCCAAAATAGCTGCCACTTTTTCAAATGTAATACCATCTTGTACATCGGCACCTGGGAAGCCACCTCCAACATCCAAAAGATCAAATTTGAAACCCAATTTTTCACCTTGATCAAATGCCCAACGTGCACGGACCACAGCATCAGCAAATGCATTTTCATCTAAACATCCACTACCCACATGGAAACTAATACCAATGACATTTAAATCTAAATCCTTGGCAGTTTGTAATAAAGAAGGAACTTCTTCCAAAGGTGCACCAAATTTAAGACCCAATTGACATAAGGATTTTGAATCGTCCGTTAGGATACGTAAAACCAATTCGGCATTAGGATATAACATTTTGATCTTATGTAATTCTTCAGCATTATCAAAAGTCATTTTGGCCACATTATGTTGAGATGCATAACGAATAAAACTAGCTTGTTTACATGGATTGGCATAAATAATACGTTCGGGTTCAACTCCCAAGGATAAAACTTGTTGAATTTCGGACTTGGATGCACAATCAAAACCGATACCAATAGCTGCCAAAAGTCTAACTACCATTGGATCAGGGTTTGATTTAATGGCTAAAGATAAAGAAAAAAAAAAGAAATATTTTTTAAGATGATTAGTAAAAATACATATATCTATCTATGTAAAACAAAGAGAAAGAGAAAGAGAGAGAGTTTAAAATTCAAATTCATGCTTACCAAAGAAAGGTTCGATACGCGGTAAAAGAGATTTCCAACGTAAATGTTGTCGATATACTTCACCAATATCGGCAACAAAGAACGCGTTTTCTTGATCCGATTCCCATTTTAAGATCGAAACCGATTCAATTTTCTCTTCAATGACTTGTTGAATAGGTAAATTATGGATAACAGGTAAATCCAAAGGTAATTGTTGTTGTTGCTGTTTTAATAAAGGCATGTTGTTTACGCAAGGTGGGTCAACCAAGAGTGTTTGAAGCTCTGTATGCATGGTGGGTTTGTTTTTTGTTTTAAAGAATAAAAAAAAAAAGGTGTCCTTGAATGGAGAAGTAGCTGGGGTGGGAGGATTACTTTGTTATAAGAGAAAACAAAAGAGATAGTAGGTTTGTATATATACGTGTATATATATATATATATGTTATATAAGAATGTAGATCGAATTAAAGAGAACTAGCTTTCAAAGTAGCAGCCAAGGAGGAAAGCCCCGCCGATTGAATAAGCTGAACACAAGTCTGTTTTCTGAGGTCGTGATGGGCGTAGCAACGGACTCAATTAAACAAGCCCGTCTCGAAAAAAAAAAAGGAAGAAGGAATAAAAGAAAAGACTAAAGAAAGAGTAGTGTATGAGTCGTTGTGATTTCTAAACACTACCAAAAGGGATGAAAGGAAAAAATTAAATTTAAATAATTATAAAAAAAAAAAAAAAAGAGAATTGAGTAAAGTGTCAATAACTTTTTTTTTTCTTTGGAAATAAAAAGACTTCTTTATATAGACAGGGTCTAGGCCGAAAAAAAAAAAAGGAAAGGGACAAGGGTAGCCTTGACAACTTTTTATAAAGTGCGCGTAGAAACAGCAGTAGCTGGGTAACGTTGTAAAAAAATTTTTTTTTTCTTATTCTTTTGAACATCTCACATGATCAACCAATCAATATGTTTCACAGAAACGCGTATTCTTCGGTATTCGATTGCCCTGCAGGCCAAAAAGGTAAATACACAATTGATTTTTTTTTATGTAAAAAAAAAAAAAAAGACAATAAACAAAAGGGAAATCTCATGTTTATCAGATCATCTATAATACATGGAATTGATAAAGTTTTCGAGTAACTTTAATCCTGGGATTTTATAAGTTTCGTGCAACAATAAAATAAGAGCAAAAGAAAAAAAAAATGAGATGAGCGGTTTTTATTATTAATTAATTTTTTCGACGTATAAGATTGGAAGAAAGTTGTACTAGTGCGGATCGTGCGTCGGACGGTGGAAGCTGATTGATAGCATCAATTGCAGATTGACAATGTGATTCTGCCAGTGCAAGGGTCTTTTTCAATCCTCCACTTTGATACACATATAATCTTGCCTATTAAATATAATAATGAAACCATATTTATACATTATCAAAATTTGATATTTTTTGTTTCCCATACACAACAAACAATATATATAAATATATAAATATATATTCCTGTTATTATTATAAAAAAAAAAAAAAAGAAAGTAATAATTACTTGATCATGATCATTTGGTTGATTAAAACGCCGTTCGACCATGGGTAAAATTTCAGGTATGGATTCAGATGCAAACATAACAGGGGCACCAGCTCTAAATGATGAATTTGCACTAAATTCCAATACATCTTCGACCAACTACGAAAAAAAAAAGTTGAATTCGTTACACATAATATTTTTATATCAAGATCCGAAAACATCCATTTATTTATATGTAAAAAAAACAAAATTAAAACCTACTTGATATGCAAGTCCAAAATGCCGACCGAATTCATATGCTTGTTTGGTATCCTCCATCGATGCATTACCCAATACAGCGGATCCTTTACAACTTTGTGCAATTAAACTAGCTGATTTCATATCTGTTTGATCCAAATAGTATTGAAGAGCACTATTATTATTGTCATCCGTTGTTGTTGTCATTGTTTCCTTCTTGACCAAATCCATAAATTCACCTTCCACCAAATGAGCAATACAAGTAGCCATGAGTTCCACACATTCTGCATTGCGTAAATAAGCTAATGCCAAAGAGGCGCGTGCAAGTAAGAAATCACCAGCCAAAATAGCCATCTTGTTTCCAGTATCACCACTTTCTTCCAAAATATCATCATGTAATAATGAAGCGACATGGATCATTTGTGTAATTTCTGCTAATCGTCGTTGTGTATCAATAATTTCTCCACCAGAGGTTGCTTGGGCTGTAAGTAAGACGAGCAAGGGTCGAACAGGTTGACCATCGTCACACAAGAAATGCGTCATCATGGTATTTAAAAATGGATGTCCACTACCAAGTAATTTACTTAAATTGCCTTTCAATTCCCAAAGATCAGGTCCAACTAATTTTGCTGGGTCAAATATCAATCGTTTATCACCATCTCCATTTTTATCCACCACTAAACCTTGTCCTTCATTTAATGCTTGTTCATAAGTATCCGCTTGGCCAGTAAAAGGTGCTGTTAGAGGTTTACTTCCAAATGTATTTCGAAACGCGTCGATACCTTTTCCAAGAGGTCCATGAGTCAGTGCAGCAGCTGCAGCTGCTGCAGCAACACTAAGTGTAGGTGGTTTTGTTGTTAATCGTGGTTGACATGAATGAAAATGTCGGGATGCTTGACGAATGAATGGTCGTAATAATGTCATTTTTAAAAGTTTTCTAATTTTTTTTTTTATCTTTAAATATACTGGTTGTTTCCCGCCCGCTTTTTTTGTTGTTGTTGTTTTGGGATTTCTTTTTCCTCCTCCCCCCTCTTTAAAGTCAAACAATTGATTATTGAGAACAACAACAAAAAAAAAAAAAAAAAAATTATATATCCCGATTGGGTGTTTATATCTCAGCGGACCGATTCATTCCGGACAACTTTTTTTTTTTTTTTTTTTTGCCCTCCCATTTTTGAATGATAGGGGGAGTCGTCATGGTTGCAGATTTTTTTATTCAATTAGTTGGGGGAAAACAAAGTATCTGGGTAACAAATAATAAAATAAAATAGTAAATCCGTAGAAGTGTATATAATGTTTTTTATAGGCTATTATAAAAAAATGATTGCATTTTCTTGATTGCTATGTATCAAAGTATTCTATCAAAGATTCGTTGACTGAGATTTGAAAATACATAAAAAAAAATAAAATGAGTGTATAGAAAAGAACTCTCTCACTTTTTAACTATGTTAATAACTATATATAAATAAACACGTATACAGTACCATACGTATTTGTTTATTATATCAGATAAGAACAACCAGCTGGATATGAGCTTTTTATAGAAACAAAAGTAAATTAAATACATGAGCGTATATCATGATTTTTCGTTAAACCGGCACTCTTAATATATAAGGATCCTTCTGGTTTAACAAAATACCAGTTTAAATTTTGAGACTTGGGTGGTAGCAATTTAGAACATTGATTTGACATATTACATCTAATTAAATTAAGCTCTGTAGTGAAGATAATATAAAAAAGAAATGACATTTAATATATATAAGTATTTATAGTTATACCCTCTGTCAAAACATGTTTTCCACAGCTGACAAAATAATGATAATTCGCAAGTTTTGTGTTATTACTTGGTAATATAAACCATAATGCACTGAAGCTGCTATATACCGAAAATTTTTGTATTCAACATAATATTTCTTAACAATTTAACAACTATTCGTTCACATTATTTATATCCATTAAAAAAAACATCTTTATCGTATCAGTTATATTTTCAAATAGTTCATGTATAATGTATATCCATTAACAACAAAAAAGCGGGTTGAAGTAGAAAAAAGAATTAATATAAAGCTAAAATCGTTTATAACTTTTTTTTTTTTTTAAAAAAAAAAATAGATTGCTTACATTGGGGTTACTATCTTTCTGTCATTTTCACTATATACCATAAACAGGTATTTGATATGGATAACTATAAAAAAAAAAAGGGGGTTCACGTGTTTATAGAAATAAAATAAAAAAAATCAGTAGGTTACCAAATCAGGGATACTTTAACAGAGTTTATGCATGGTTCTCATTTTTTTAAGCTTTTAAATCTCCCTGTTTTTTTTTTCAAGGTCCCTTTCCACTCTTTGAAACCTAAAAAAAAAAAAGAAGAAGAAAAAACACTTAAAAATGGAAGAAGACGATTCACTTAGTACAACAAGTAGTCAACCACAATCAGTAAAGTTTGAGTCCAATTTTTTTTTCCTTTAAAATAAAACGCGTTTTCTTTAAAAAATAAAGATAAAAACCATAAAATGTAAAAAAAAATAAAAATAAAAATAAAAAATAAAAATTCATTTATTTAGTGGGTCAAATGGTTTTGTTCATTGGATGGACATGAATATTATTGTCAAGTAGAAGAAGATTTTATTGAAGATCGATTTAACTTGACAGGTTTAATACAACAAGTACCATTATATAAAGAAGCGTTGGAATTAATCGTTGACATTGAAAGAGAAGAAGATGAAATGAGTTCAACAATACCTGATGTGAGCATAGTACAACCTCATGCTGAGTTACTTTATGGATTAATTCATCAACGTTATATTAATACCAAGGCTGGATTATATCAAATGGTGCGCATTTATAAAATTTTTTTTTTTTTTTTTATTTGAGGGTGTTTTATATGTGACAATTTCCCCCTTCTCCCTTCCTTACATTATAAAACAAAGTAGTTGGATAAATATAATTTAGGTCATTTTGGAACATGTCCAAGATATTATTGTGAAAAAATGGGGTTATTACCTGTAGGACAACATGATCAACCTGGTCAAAGTCCTGTTCGATTATATTGTCCAAATTGTAAAGACATTTATACATGTAATAATAATAAATATTCTAATGTAGATGGTAAGAAACAACTTAAATACATACGCGTAACAATAATTATATTTTATATACTAAAAGAGAAAAAACATATAATTTTAGGTGCTCATTTTGGAACGACTTTTCCACATTTATTTTTTAAAACATTTTCAAATGAAATCAAATTAAAACCATCCAAAACATATGTGGGTAAATTATTTGGTTTTCGTATTAATGAACAATCTGTTACGGGTCCTAGGATGCAATGGCTTCGTATGATACCTCCTAATTCATCTTCTTCATAATAATTCAAATCTCTGTTCTTGTTTTATACGTGCAATATAAGATTCAACATCAATAAAATAAAATAAAATAAAGAACATTTTTGTTTGTTTGTTTGTTTGTAGATAGATAGATAATTTATATAATATAATATATTTACAAGGTTTTTGCCAGCAATAATAATAAAAAGTATTTTTTTTTTCTTTTTGTGTAGTGTGCGTGTGTGTGTGTGTGTGTGTGTGTGTGAGAGAGAGAGAGAGAGAAGAAGGGAAGTTATAAAAGGGATATTATTATTATTATTTCAGTCGTGTTATACATAAAAGAGTTGTATGGGGTAAAAAGTTTCAAATTACAGAATTTTGGTGGAAATTAAAATAATTGAAAAGAGAAAGAGAGAGGTCATGGAGATGAAACATTAGAAGAAGTAGAAGAAGTAGTGATTGTATTTAAAGATTTTGGAGTAGACATATTAGAAGAAGGTAAAGAAGAAGGTTGACAACAATAAACATTTCTAAACCATTCATGTTCCATAATTTGAGGTACAGTAATACGTTTAGTAGGATTTGGGTCCAACATACGATAAATTAATCTTTTAACACCTAATTCCAATCCTTCAAATATATCAATACCAGATTCTTTAGCACGTTTTTTAATAGATTCTCTTGCTTTCTGAATAAATACTTCACGTTGTTCTTTTTCTGGAGTAATTAAACCATTATTCATTTTCTTTTGTTGTTCTTGTTGTGCTAATAATCTTTCTTTTCTTGTATTTTCACGTTCTTCTTCAACAAATCGACGGAATTTTAAATATCGATCATAATTATCATCTTCACCTTTTTTTGCTATTTGCCACATATGATTACCAGTTCGCATTGCCATATAAATGATAGCACAACTCCAAACATCGGATAATTGTGGATCATATTCTTGATTTAAAATAAACATTTCTGGAGCAATATAGGGTTCAGATCCACATACACCACGACTATACATTAATTTGGATTGAGGAGTAGGACGAAAACAATCGGCACCACCAAAATCTGAAATTTTAATACAACCTTCAGATGTCAATAGTAAATTTTCCGGCTTCAAGTCCCTGTGAGCAATACCCATACGATGCATATAATCTACACCACGCATTAATTGTTTAAAAAAACAATTGGCTTCGGGAACTTGTAAACCAGAGGAAGCAAAATCATAAATCAAATTAAATAAGTCACCCCCATCACAATATTCCATCACTTGACAATAGACTGGGGATGTTTCTGTTAAGGGTAACAAGTCCAGGGTTTCAATAATATTGGGATGATGTAAAATGGACGAAATGCAAAATTCTGCAGTTAATCGTTTAACATATTGTTTAGTTGATTCTGATCCCTTTTTACGAAATTCCTATTTTTTTTTTTTCAATTGTAAAATGTTTATTATTATTATTACAAATAATAAAAAAAAATTTTTTTGACAAATAAAAAATAGACATATATATATATATATATACCTTGACGGCATATTCGTTACCAGAAGCATCTGGTTTATGTACTATTCGAACGATACCAAAAGCTCCTTTTCCAATAACTTCATGACATGTACCCCATTTTTCTGATAAACAAACGTCAGTAGGTCCACGTCTTAATTCTGCATTAACTGCGGCTCGTTCTTTTTGAACTGCTTCTGATGTACATGGCTTTTTATCTGTTCCTTTTACCAAGGGGATTTTTAATCCTTTCATAGCAACCCCACTTAATCCAGCTGCCAAATGATGTAAAGAAGAAACTATTTTACTAGGTGGCATACATTTTATATAATGTTGATGTGTAAATCCATCTGGATTTATTAAAAATCGAGGTCGATCATTATTATTGAGTTGATTAGGTTGGGTATGATGCGATTGTATAATTCCACCAGCGGATATAGTATGAATAGATCGATTTGTATTAGATGAAGATGTTGAAGTGCGTCTTGAAACATTTGTCTTTTCATGAGCTGGAAGAGACGTAGCTGTACGAAAAGGGGGTCTTTCATCCATGATAGGTGATGTAGGTTCAGAAGGTGGTGTAGGTGGATTTACAGTGTGATTTTTTTTTGGTGCTTCACGTTTTTGAACATAATTTTGTTTTTGTTGTTGAAAATGTTCTTTTGGATGAAGAACGGCACGAAAAATCCCCATGGTTATATAATAATAATAAATACTCTTTCAAAAAAATTTATAATACAAACTAACAATATAAAAAGGATAAGAATGAAAACCAAAAAGAACGAAATAAAAGGAAAAAAAGAAAGAGTTAAGGAAGGGGATTTTTTAGAAGTCCCTCCATTCAAAAAAAAAATAGACTTTTTTGATGCTGAGATCTAATAACAACTTGAAAAATTATCCATTTATGGAGAAATCAGCTCCTTATAATGATTCAATTATATATATATATACATATATATTAGTGTAGAAAAATAGTTATCTTGGCAAAAACAAATATCTCTCCGCCTCAAAAAAAGTACTAATAAAACTATTTTTATTTAATAGAGAACACTATATCAAAAGAAGAGAATATATAATTACTTACATAACTTTTAATATGCAAGCAAAAGATTATATATTATTTTATATATGTAATGTGAGCTTTTTTTGCTATTTGTAATATAGATCTAAATTAATAAATTGTTGTATTTATTTCCATTTTTATTAAATAAATACTTAATGAACACAACAAACTTGCATTACACCTTTTATAAACTTTATAAACCCCCTTTCCCCATCCATCCTTTATGTTATATAATCACAAATTCAATAATCGTTATATATATATATATATTTTTTAAAAAAAAATAAAGACTTTTTTATAAAAAAAAAACCTTTTTATTTATTTAAAGTAAGAAAAGAAGAATTCCCGAGCTCCCAAATCAATGTGGCACCCAGGTCCACAAAGTTGGTTATTAAACCGTCAGAGTTTTTAAAAAAATCACTTTACAAGAGGGAAAAAAAACCACTTAGAACAAACGGTAAGGCTTGCCCATAGTAGACTTCAAGTAAAGAGACTTGACGTTTTGCCAGTTCTTCTTCAAAAGAGAGACCAAGAAGTTAACAGACAACATAATGTTAGCAGTCAATTGATCTTCAGTCATCTTAACGTGACCAACAGCGACACCCAAACACAAGACCTTCTTCAATTGGAACTTGATAGTGGCACGGATTTCATCAGCCTTAGCGGACAAAGGATCAGCGTGAGAGACGGCAGTAGGGAACTTACCGACCTTGTGAAGACCGGGACCCAAAAGACGAGGAATTTGCTTGATCAAAGCTTCAGAAGCCAAGAAAGCATCATACTTCTTAGCCAACTTCTTGATCAACTTCTTGTTCTTGTTGAGCTTCTTCAAATCTTCAACACTTTGGAATTCCATACCAGCAGCCTTAGCTTGATCACAATGGAAAGCATCACCCAAAACACAGACGGAAAGGTTAGGACGGGGGATGTTAGGCAATCTTTAATTTATTTTTAAAAAAAAAGTTTAGTTTTATTAATTCCCAAATAATTCTTTATATAATTTCTGTCAAATCGTGCCCCCAAAAAAAAATAATTAAAAATTGCATAACAATTAATTATTTTTCGATAATAATAATAATACTTACTTGATGGTACCAGAGAAACGCTTATCACGTTGGGGATCGTAGTTCTTCAAACCAATTTGGAGTTCAATGGTTTCAGTGAACTTACGTTGCTTTTCGTTGGAAGCAGCAACGATTTGATTGACGGTCTCTCTGACGGCAGCGGCGCTGACTTTGCTATTTTCATTTTAAATAAAAACATTCATGTAAGTTATATGATTACGTTGATATGGGATGGAAGGAATGTTATATGGTTGATTTCCTTTGATGGATGAATGGGAGGGATGGATGGATGGATGGATATAATTTAGCATACCTCATGGCGAAAAATCGAAAGGGAAAGTATTCAAGGTTCTGTTAGACGAGGAACGATATAATTGAAAAATAGTTCGGGTTTTAAATTCCGTTTTTGGAAACTTGAGAAGGAAATTTGCTTTAGTTGTCAATCCTGAGTTATATATAAAATGATCAAAAACTTCTAAAATTCATATTCTCTTTTCCTATATGATTCAAAAAAAAAAAAAAAAAGAGTATGATAGTGGTAAGAAAAAAAAAGTATATAAGACGATGGTTGAAAAAACTTTAAATAAGTTTTATCGACGATACCAATTTAGTATCCATCACAATTATTATACATATTATTCAATCTTTCCTCAAGCTTTTCAATAATGTATATTGATATTTCGTGTATGAGTATTATCAACAATTTTGTTAATGAACTTGTTGATGATAAAGATGACCTGAATATTTTTATTTTATTGGAGTTGCATAAAAAGATTCATGCAATAATGTGATAAACAAAAGGAAAATGCATTGCTATAGAGCTGGAAATTAAACCAAGCATGTATCTATTAAATGCGTATTCATCAATTAAAAAAGAGTGATTGATTTGCACCTGTGACCATGAGTATAAATTAAAAATATAAAGACTACATATCTATATACGCGAGTAAATATTTTGGGCAAGATCACCGGTATTCTACTAAGAATACATATAAAAGTTCCTACAGACAGGTTTAGAGGAAAATGACTGTCTTTAAAAAATGATATGCATGTTTATCACTAATGAAGAATGAAATACAATGTGGAATTACTGGGTTGCTGGTTGATGGATGATACTAGTATTGAAATGGTGGAGGAAAAGTTACCCTGATTGATGCTATTGTTGTACATAATGACTCTACAACATTTTAAAAGGGAATGCATCACTTTCATTGTTAGCGTTACTCTAGATGAATAATTATATGTCACCCGTAGTTAGCATTGTCTTTATAATCCTCGTCAACCAAGATGACATACAGTTCTGATACCATTGTTCTTTGGCGTAAAAAAATGAAATGATGTTGATTCATATAATCAAACACGAACTATTTTATCATTCGTATACGTAAAACTGAGGAACTCGGTCGAATTATATTGGTCGATCAAACCTAATTGTCAGTACGTATACAATGATCGATCTTGTGTCACTACACCAACACATTTACTAGAATGTATTTCTATGTAATGAACAACCCAACCACGAGCAAGATCAATTACTCCAGGTAATATCATAATTATCTATTAGAATGTGTTGTCAGTACCAAAAATCCAGCTTGTTTGAATTTTAGCATAAACTGAACTCGACATTAGATTATCATACAAATATCCAAAAATTACAAACAAATGTGCATATCAATTTAAAAAACCCAACGAAAAAAAAAGTTCGTAAGTCAAATTCACATTCTCAAGTAAGGATCGACCTGGATCAATACTCGGTTGTCGCATCACCTTCATTTTTATTGCTGAAGCAGAGTGGGGGGTACAGTTAAGAAAATCTACTAGTAGCTAATTTATATATATATATATATATGATAATGCCAAGTAACATGTTTACATGGTAAATATGAGTAGTATTTATCTTTGATGAAAAAAAAAAAAACTTGTTTGTATTACGTACGTACCTATGTAAAACTTTGATTTTTGTCAATGTTTTTTTTTATATTGCTGATAATAAGAGTTTTACTGTTGAGGAGATTGCTTTTTTGCGAAAAATGAATTTTTACAACGACAAGGAAAAAAGAGAAAGAATATGATATTGGAGTTTTTATTTGCTTGTTTTAAAAAAGTAGTAGTGAAATATGTGTTCAACATAAAATGTGGATGATAATAATTTACTTGGTGAAATATACTGCATTTTTTTCTCTTTGATAAAAATGGTAGATTGTGGCGCCTTTTATATATTTATATATAAATGAGCGTATATAATTGACTGATACGTTACTAAAAGAAACCTAAAAAAAAAGATAACATGGATATTTATAATTGTTTGGCAAAGTATTTATTCTATTAGACTGGTTCATAGGGACAATTTTAACTATTTTCTGAACAATACTTTCTATGTACTACGTTGCTATGCAGTACAAAACTTTCAAATTACAGACACAATTCTATGAAAGGAAACAAATATATTTTGCGCCACATATAAAGTATATAAACAGCAAAAAATGAGTTAGCTTTTAACAAACAGTTTGCAGAAAACAAAATGATAATCAGCATGAAATGAATAGGAAAAAATAGTAACGGAATCAAAGAAAGCAAGAAAAACCATCATTCTTGGGTCTACTTCAACATTAAAAGTTTAAAACCAAGGGAATGCTCTGGAATCTTTGAATAATAAGATACATCCATGTGTAACCCATAGATCAAACATGCTCAGAAAAAAAATATGTGGCTCCCCGTTTTTAAATTTCCTTTAATAGGTTTAGTTTAATATATCAAACGTAACCTTTTTTTTTTCTTTTCCTCTTTCTTTCTTTTCTTCTCTTTCTTTCTCTGTCTCTGTCACATATACCCAAAAACAAAATGAATTACGAATCACCAAGGGAAGGTGATAATGATATACTTTTACATTCTCCACCTCCAAAATATGCTTCATCAGCGACTTCATCAACAGCCTATGTTTTTCCATCTGCTCGTTCACAAAGAGAACAACGACATCAGGTAACATATTATACATAATTTTGTAGGTTAAATCCCAAAATAATTTACAAAAATCAAAAAAGAATTCTTTTTTTTTTGATGTAAATTATTGATAGTTTACAAAAAATTAAAGTTTTATAGTAAATAATAATACATTTAACAAGTAATAAACAATCTCTTTTTTTTTTTTTTTTTTTTTTGTTATAGTCAAAATTAAATATAAAAGATATGGGTCAAACTGCAATATTACCTATATTTAATGTTATTGCTACTGTTATTCTTGTATCTGTTTTAATTTATGTATATACTTCTGCTGATAATAAACCAGTGGAATATCGAATGGCTGGTATGCCAATTGAAGCATTGATTTCATTACTACAAACATTAATTAAAATGCTTCTTGCCGGTGGTATTGGATAGTAAGTTATTTTCTTTCTTTATATTTATAACTATCTTGTATCATATATATGTAAGTTCTAAATTATAGAATGTATATCTATAGTGCCTTATCTGAATTTAAATGGATTAAATTAGAATCAGGAACTCGATTAAGTCAATTGGATGTATATGATGCAGTTACTCGAGGTTTTGGAGGTATCTATAT
Source organism: Circinella minor (assembly GCA_016758965.1). Classification (NCBI taxonomy): domain Eukaryota; kingdom Fungi; phylum Mucoromycota; class Mucoromycetes; order Mucorales; family Lichtheimiaceae; genus Circinella; species Circinella minor. Next base: position 201,634 of record JAEPRB010000037.1, read on the forward strand.
ACATAAAGTTTTATTATTCATAAAAGAAGAAAATTTTAATATGTACAATAATATTAATAACAAAAATATTAGGTATTATTCGTATCGCTACAGGTATTCGACCCGATTCGATCATTATTCCTGCCATCCTACTACAACTGGGACTTATTGCCATTGGTCCTAGCTCACAACAAGTTCTATCTGCCTATCCTCTTTCTTATTGCGATAATAGTGTCCAATTTCGATTCACTGATGTCACTAAAGAAATGCTTGCATCATGGAGACAAAATGATAAAGACATTCGTAGTTTATCTGGTACCACTGCCAACTACCTAGTCGAGATGGCCTTGGACGGTATGGGACAAGAGTACAACTTCCCTATAAATACCAATTGTCCTCTAGAAGCCAAAAATTGTACTATCGTGGACATGCCTACTTTGATCAACAAGGTCGAATGTACACCAGGAGTTTTCAATCAAACCACCATTGTTAGTGAACTAGATCGTTCGGTCATGACCGTTCAACAATATTATAATTTTACAGATGGATTTGATTATATGAGTCGACCTAGAACTCCTCGATTTTTTTATGCGGGTAGTATGCAACATCGAACAGGTTATGATATTAGTAACTTTTCACTACCAGAAGAATCGAAAGCTATTTCAACTGAACCTAATACACCTGATAATACGACATCCACAGCCTATGCAGGTGACCAAGTATTTGTAATTGTCTCTTCCAATGGAACAGCTAATGTGGATACCATCGAATACCCTAATGAGATTGTCGTTCATGAATGTAAACTGGTGGCCCATTTAAATCGAACCAACTTTGCAATCATTGGGCACAATGCCGAACTTACTTATTCTGAATCAAAACTGATCGAAATGAATTACGAATTATTATCTGATAAATCGCATTGGAATCGTAGTGACAATGAAGACGATTACAGTTCAGAAGACAAGATTTTACTCAATGCTTATGCCCTTCAGCTAGCGGCACTAAATTATATAATCACACAAGACCAATCAGAATTTAATGATCGAAATACTGCTATGTGGGCCATTCATAATGATGACAATGGTAAAAATACCATTGAAAATTTTATTTACATTCTTATTCTTCGTATCTCTCAATCCATCACCATGGGTCGACCTGTATCGTTACTTCCGGTAGATGGTGTTGCATGCTTTGATTTACCTACTCGATACCATTTGGATCCTGCAAGCTATTATACATTTTGTTTATGTTTATTAATTCCCGTATTTTGGTGGGTGTTGGCATGGGCAATTGCTTTGTATCGTGCTGGTGGTGTTTCTCGTGGTAATTCCCAAGTCATTTTACTCGTTACGGGTTTTACAGCTGCTTTACGAAAACAATTCAAAGGATTATCTCATGCAGATTCAAATACCATATTTACACGAGCCAAAAACACAGATGTCAAGTTTGGTGAATTGACAACAGAACATGCAAGAAAACGAGGTCATGTTTCTTTTGGTACACCAGAACAAATTTCACCATTATATAAACCATCTGTAATTAAAAGATCGACCTCTTCATTAAGAAATAATGATAATAATAATAATCGAGATGAAGAATCATAATCTTATTGTCATTTGATTGTAGTAGCTACAGTATAACAATCATGTTATATGAAACAATGTTTATTTATTTTTTATTTTTTTGCTTATTTTGATTCATGTACAAAGTATTTATATATATACAACAATAAAATTCATTATCGTTATTCAATGTGTAAATATATTAAGTGTGTGTGTGTGAGTGAGAGAGAAAGAGGAAGTGGGAAAAGGAAAGAAAACTTATGAGCGATATGATTTTTTTTTTTTGATCGTTTGAATTATTCAACATCCATTTCAAAATCCTTGTCTTTGTCATGTTCACGGAACCACATTTCAGTCTTTGACTTTAATTCATTTACATCCTTGATAGGTTCTTGATCAGCCTTAACATTAGCTTCACTTTCAGTAGCATGTTTTTCATTCCATTCAGGTGCTGAAGTCATCATTTCATTAGTCCATGGTTCTTCCTTGTTTTGCTTTTGACCTATCATATATAAATATAGACATCATCACGACATCATTTTTTTTAGTTTCTTTGTTAGAATACACATGGTCTGATCCCAATGAGTTGAATCGTATCCGATTTGGTTTTTTAGATGGTGCTATACAATCTTTTATATGTTACATTACCCATTGGAAAGTTATTCACGTTTGGTTTATGTACACCACTCGTTCGTCTAGTTGAAAAAAAAAAGTTAAATACTGATCGATCAAATCATACACACACACCACGACCAAAAAAAAAAAGCCATTCATATTTTACCCAGCAAGTGAATAGGATCGTCGAGCAATAATGTTTAATGCACTATTCATCTTTTTCGATATGTAAGAATGTAACGTAAGTTGAGAGTTTGTTGAGAAGAAAAGAAGAATGAAAAAGAAAAAAAAAAGAAAATATTTTTTTTTTTTGCATAAATAATCTTTCTCATTGACAGGGTTTTTTTTTTCCCTCCAATAAATTTAATCCAAATGAAGTGAAACAATCATATTGTTTAAAACATTTTTTTTTTTACCTCACACATACCAAAAATCTTGGGGAATTTATTTATCTGTGTGTTTAAAAATGTTATTTGTTATATATATATATATATATATATATATATATAAATTGTTCTTTGAAGAGATATAATAATAATAATAAATCCCCAAAAGAGTTTAAAAGATTATGAGAGAGAGAGAGGGAAAGAGAGAGAGAGGGAAGAATATAATAAAATAAAAGAATTAAGAAAAAAAAAAGTATACAATGCAGAAAAAATGATGGCTTAATAAGAGAAAAGGAAGGGAAAAGGGGTTGGGGTTGGGGTGGGGAGGGAAGGTGAGGCAGGGATTATTTTTTTCTTTTAATGATGTATATAATAATAATAATACTAAATGATATATTTCAATATGTTTTTTTTAAAAATGATGATCATAAAAAAGAAATATAAAATTTCTTTTGTTCTTTCTCTCTCTCCTCTTTCTTTCAATGGTGTAAAAGATTTTGCTTATTTAATCTTTCTCTCTTTATAAACTCGGGTTATTTTTTTTAATATATGTATATATATATATATATATATAGAAAGGGTTCATTAAGAAGATAAGAAAAAAAAAGAGATGGCATTTTTTGTTTTGTTTTGGATGGTGGGGAAGGGAGGAGGAGGGAGGGGAGGTTGTTCTGTTTACAGGAAATAATCGGGAGTACGTCGACTGACGTGTGGTTCACCTTTTCTGGGTGCAGGATCGAATTGAAGGCTACAAGAGAATTAATAATTAGTAAAAATTATTCATTATTATCATTTCATGGGGGGTTACTATGACAACAATAACCATAACAACAAAAAATTAAACTTACAAGGAGTATTTCAAATGTTCATCAATTTCCATAATAGCTGCTTGGTTACCACAGCGGTAACAATAATTTGGAGCACTGAAAATGGTTACAACATTACGATCATGACACCAGTTATAACCCTATTGGAATAATATATTTTTTTTTAATTTATTAATGAGTTATCGACACATAAATTATTCCCCTCCCCTCTCCACAAAATAATGTACTCACCTCCATAACCAATTGATGTGCTCTGGCAACCAAAGTTAAACCATTGTTGTGATTAAATGTTTCTGAAATATCTTGTCCAAATGTATAACCTGCACCACGAGGAGAAATACCCCAACCACATCGATCATCAGGATCAGACCATAATAAATCACACATTGGGCCTTCATGAGGCACTTCTTGGATACGATCCAATGAACGGACTTGGTCAAGGGTATCAATCGAAGGTGAAAGACCTCCATGAAGACAAAAGATCTACCAATTTTTTTTTTCGTTGTTAAAAAAAAACATCCTCATCTTACTCAACCCTCTCCTTTTCTTTCTCTCTCTCTTTCAAAACAAAAAAAAAAGATGATTGAAATATTTGTTATAAATATACCTGGTCTTCAATGAGTGCTGTCAATGGCAAATAATCGAAAAGATCGGTAAACATTTTCCATACATTAGCATTACCATACTTTCGCAAACATTCATCATAAAAACCATAAACTTGTGTAATTTGACGAGATTCGTGATTGCCTCGAAGAATAGTAACACGATCCTTATATCGTACTTTAAGAGCAACCAATAAAGTTACCGTTTCTACTGAATAGTATCCACGATCCACATAATCTCCCATAAACAAATAATTAGTATCAGGAGAATTACCACCGATACGGAAAAGTTCTTGCAAATCATGGAATTGACCGTGAATATCACCTTTTTAAAACCGTAACATATACATATATAAATTTTTTAAATTGATTGGAATTGTTGGTTTTTTAAACACGTCAGCTCACCCTATTATTCAAAAACGACCGAAAAAAAAACAAAAGGGGAAGGGGAAAGAAGAGGAAGAAGAAGAATAAAAAGAAGAGAGAGAGAGAGAGAGAGAGAGAAAGTTATATTTTTGTATTTACCACAAACGGTGACAGGACATCGAACAGGTTGAACATTAGATTCCTCGAGAAGAATTTCGCGTGCCTAAAACATATTTATATAACAATGAAAAGAGAGAAAGCAAAAAAAAAAAAAAGGTTTAATGCTTATCACTTAAAAAAAATACCACCCACGTATTTTTTAAATGGGGTAAAAGGGAAAAAAACGGGTGTGTGGAGGTGTGATGGATGGGTTGTTATAATTTCATGATGAAAAAAAAAAGTACATATGTATACCTTATCGCATAGCTTTTTAATATCGGCTTCAGGTAATTGTTTACAATCGGAAAGTTGGGCGATCCAAGCGTCCACATCAGCAACAGAACTTACAGCAGTCATATTTTTTTATATTTTGATGTATATATATATATATTTGTTGAGGATGAAATGTTATGTATAATATATATATGTATGGGGGTTATAATGTATATAATACGTTATTGATGAATAAGATGAAAATAATAATAAGAAAAAAAAAAGTTTTTTTTTTCTTCTTAAAAAAGGGAAAGTCTAAAAGAAAAAAAAATGTTTTGAATATAAGTAAAAAAAGAAGATTGGACTTTCCAAAAAAAAAAAAAAAAAAAAAAAATGAAGCTACCTAAACAAAGAGATGGAGGGGGGATAGGGAGAGAGGGTTTAAAAAAAAAGATATATAAAAAAAGAGAAAGAAGAAAGGCTTTTTTTTTTTTCGATTTTCGATTTTCGTTATTATCACTCAATCTTTTTACAGTGAAAAAAAAAATCTAGCCTCAAGTGTGTATTGCGTGTGTGTGTGTATTATATATGTATATATATATATATATAAAATATAATGTGTGCGTGTGTGAGTGAATGTATGTGTGGTTGAGCGGAGTATATATTTATATCCAGTAAGAATTATATATTACGGGTTAGTTTCAATGGAACCCGCCCGCACCATATGGAATTGTTCGACTCGCACTCATATCATGCGACCCCCCCTTTTAGAAAGAAAAGTGAGCGGGGGATAATGTGTCCTGGACTGCCTCCAGCCAATAAAAAACAACTTAAAAATTCATTTTGATTGGATAATGAAGTTTCTTTCCCCGTCGTTTTTTTTTTTTCGTTACTGTTACTGCATAATAGTTTAGTTTTTGAATTCTATTTATTTTTCATATTACTTCAAGCATGGCACGTACAAAAGCTTTACAAGTCGTCATGGAACTAAAAAAAACCCGGGCTAAAACCGAAAAACTTGTCAATTAAGGAAGACTTTTCGTAAATTGGATCTTAAAGAGTAGAGAGGAATGATCATTTACAACTAACTCTAATGTCCTAACAAGTGACATCCCTTCGTCAATTCCAGCTCTAGGTACAAATTCATTTTAACATACCAATTTTAACATGCCGATTCTAATAAGTAAATGTGAAATTTAATTTTAAAACAGATTCTAGTCGCGATGATGCATCTCTTGGTGATCTCGTAGCTCTCGTTGATACCTCTGAGATTCTAGAAGAAGGTATTTCACGTGCTCTAGCTGGATCAAGAACAGTAGAGGGCAGTATTGATGAAGAAGAATGGGTAACATACGAGGAGGAGGATAACGATGATCACTCCGATGATGAGGCCAATTTAGATGAGGATGAGGAAAATATTAGTGACGACGACAACAACAACAACAACAACGATAGCATGAGTAGTAGTATAAACTGTCGTAATATCAGCGAAAATCAATCTGGATCATCAACAACTGCTGTAAAGATAAAACAATTCGTCCACAAATATTTTCTCAGTATCCAAACAAGAGTAGTTGAAGAGACAATGGAATATGATAACAAACTTCCATCCGAATATCGCCGTGGTACATTTTGGATATTGTCACTAGATCCATTTTTTGCTCTTCATAATCCAACAACAGAAATACTTGCATTATGTGAGGATGAAAGTTTTGATTATAATCCTGTAATACTTTACTTACCTAAAGTGTTCTTATGGATTCCACATTTCCTAGTTGATAATAGACTCAAATGCCCACATCCTAATTGCAGTGGTAAACTAACATCTAATGGCTATCGAAAAGGCCCTCCTGCTCGCCGTGTCGTTGATCTCCAAAGGTATTACACATATAAGCAATATACATTACCCGATCTAAAAATAATACTAATAACTTTTATTAGAATTTTTTACATAATGTCAAGCTTGTATAAGTGCAATAACAGTCATTGCAAAAAAAGCTTTAGTGGACATGATAGTCGAATAATCAGAAAGTTACCACTACATTTACAACAAGAATTTTTCGCTTATCTTACTCATCGTTCTAGTATATCAAAAGATTCAGGTGATGTGTTTAGACCGGCAATACAAAATTTTCAGTTGGGCCACGACGCTTTCAAAATATTTTACGAGAATTACAAAAGTGGACACATGCACGATTAGAATTTCAATATCTAAATTGTATCAATTCCCGCCGTGCAAACCCAACTATGCAAGAAACAATCGACGTACCTGAATTTAAGGAATTCTCATCATATAGTGACAAAAACGACTATGCTGGATACAGTCCAACAGCGCAATATTTAAGAGTTTTATACACAGTCATGATCAACGAAATACGTCATTTAATTGACAAGCAGATGATGGTTTTAGAAGGACGTGTTTTAGAGGGTGATCACACATTTAAAATAATTAAGCATCTTGGTCGAATCGGTGGATCACCTACACAGTTTGTAATGAATTTGGGGAAATTAGAACGCAGCTTCTCGTCCCAACAAATACCCTTTTAAACGCAAGATGTAGAGTATGAATTTTCCATCGGATCATAATAACAATATTATTACACGCTAGGGTACCAAATCATAATAAAATTTATTATGTTTTTCGCAGAAATCCCGAGCACTACCAATTGCTTAGAAGGGACGTTCTGAGCTTGGCCGACTTACATGTTCACATGTTGTTGGAGAATCCTGTAGCTTACACAGGCAAATTCCCTAACATTTTGAGCCTTAATTTTTGGAGAGTTTTGTTCCAATAATGTTCTTGTTGCCACTACTGTCCTGAATAATAATGTACGTATTGAAATATAGAAAGACAATACTCACATATTATATATCAACAAAAGTGTGTTATTCTATTTAATTACTCAGGTGCCTCAACAAGTATACCAGGATGTGCTAAATACATACAACCAACATTATTTACGAGCATTGAGAAACGAATTTGGTCAAGGTATATTAATTTATATAATTGTTTTTATATATTCTTGATTTGTTTACTAATACCGTGTATTATCTTTCTTTTTCTGTCTTTTTGTAGCTAATTATCAGCCACCTACGTTAACTGCATGTTTGAATTATGTTGGTCAGAATCATTTACTGGTATCATGGAATTCAGAATGTAAAAATACCGGAGATTCTCGGGATCTACCCCTGAAAGACCTCAGAAAGATCTTCTTGAAAGCAAACCTTAAGATGAAACACCTTAAGATACATTCTTTAGAAATAACCTATCATAATAGACGAGTCATATAAATAAACCCACGCGTACTTAGAATAGTAATCTTTATCTTATTTTTTTTAAGAATATACACTGTTTCAAAGGATTCATCGTTTTTGATTTATTTTTGGTTCTGAATCCCCACCAGCAAAACACATTAATAGGTTTCTACAGGTATGTATATTTTGCTTTTAATTTCGATTCTGTTGTTGATCTGGCCATCATTTTTATTCATTTATTTTTGTATATTTTTATATATAGTGAAATGCTATTTCGACACAATGAACTCGGCCAGGATGCTCAAAATAACAATATCAACCTCGACACCCTTACTCAACAACATCTCATTCAACACAACAACTTGGTGCCAGTTTTGTTAAAATTATCGCACTGGTTGCTTGTACAAGTCCACGATAGACAAGATATTAGAAAATGGTCACTGCTGCCAATTGCGAACCATCAGATTTGTATGTCTAGGAAATAGAAAGTTATTGTTTTTACTTTTTTTTTAAAAAAAAAAGCTAAAATTTCTTTCGTTTTTTTTGTAGGCCATGCACACTACGATAGTGTTTCTTTGTTTCACTTGCTTGTAGAAGCAAATCAAATGGAACACAATGTCCCAAATATGATGCATACGCATGATGGAGTCGTAAGTTGATCAAGTGATTCTTATTGTTACTACGATGTCCGTAGTAGTATGACTATGTTAAATTGAAATTTATTATACTTATATATATGTACCTTCTTATACATAGAATACCATCACTATCCAGCCTTTTCTTCAGACCATTTATTATCCTTCACGTACAAAAGAAGTATTTTGGCGACAATTGTTCAATTTGAGCTGTTTGGGTAATAATCAACGGTTTTTTACTGATTCCCGTGAGTATTTCTTTTAATATTAAAGTAATTGAATGATATGATTTGAAACATTGGTTATTAACATATAAAAAAAATTAGATGAACAAATGCAGCGTAAACCCTTTGTTTGTTTTGACTACAATATCACAACTGACGGTGTTAGCGCTTCATTGGGATACGTCACTAGGAGAACCGGTACATAGATAAACTATTTTGTATTTTAATTTATGTTATACTTGTGACTAATTGATCCTTTTCGATTTATAGAACAATACCCGCAAACAACTCAAGATTTTCGCACAATGCCAAATGGATTGAATGTACTAGGAACACAAAATGGAAAAGGCATAAATCATTTACTGTAAATAAATTCCACCGACTTGGATGGATCACTAATCATGTAATGGTGTAAGACCATTACGACGATATATTCAACCATGAGGTTGTTGATCTACATGCTTATCCGCGGAATACTAAGGATAGATGATAGCATAGTTGAGCGCATGGTTGGATATAGAAATATTAGGATAGATATTCTATGTAGAAATGTTGATCATTGATATTAGATATATATTAGTTAGACGTAATTAGTCCCTGATATTTTGACGTATATAAATAAAGGGTTTCCTGACAACTAGGAAACAGTAATCGTTTTTATTCATATATATTTTCGAGCCCTTCTTATTCTACCTATTTCTTTATAACACGCTTCTCCAAACTGACCGATCGAACCCGATTGTAAGTATACAATAACTGGTCATGCGCTACGTATTACAAATCATCAGCAACAACCTTGTCCTAATTGTCATCAAATAACTCGGCTATCCAAACAACACTTACTTTCCTGCCATCGGGTGCATGCATTTTTATCAATTTCCAATAACATCACCGACCCTATTTCTTTTGTTCTCAATCGACTCCCCAAAGCACCTCCAACATCACACCAAAAACGTGTCTACGTATTGGAAAATCATTGTAGTGTCATGGAATTAAGAATATAAAAATACCGGAGATTCTAAGGGTCTACTCTTGATAAAGCTAAAAAGGAACTTTCTAAGAACAAGGTTATCATACCTTAAGATAACATTCTTTAAGATACATTCTTCAGATGACATACCATCATAATAAACAATTCATATAAATAGATCAACTAGTACATAGAATAATAATCTTTATCTTATTTTTAAGAATAAACACTGTTTCGGAGGACTCGTCGTTTTATTTACTTTTTTTATCATCGAATTAAATTATTATTATATCGTACACATCCATCATCTGGCCGAAACTCTGCTTCATTCTACACTTACGTACTACATCGTACTTGCAGACCCGAACAGTATACTTCACCATCACCACCAATAAATAAATTTGGCTAGTTTTTGGTTCAATGGATAGAACCACCAACCACATCATCTGCACCACCTTTAACTTTATAAAAAAAAAACCCAAGTGCTTCATTTTCTCTTACCATGTTTCCACTCCACCTAGTTTAGAAGTTTCTTCCTCCCACTTTATTTTATTTTAGTTTTCCCTATTTTCTTTCTTTTTATAATTTTGTATCCCATATGTACCTTCGCTCCACCCCCCACATTTTCCCTGCTGCCTAGCAGGTTTTTCAGTACCCCTCTTTGTCAGCTGACGAGAGCAATAAGCTGAAACCAGCGTGTGTTCAATTAATTTTGTCATTAATAAAACAAATAATTTCAACGTAAATAAATTTTCTTATTTTTTCGCTGAATATTGCCAGCGGTTTTTTTTCTCAAGAAGAGGGAAATTAAATTAATAGAGATTGATCCAGGTACACTATTTATCAATATATATAAAGTTTTGAGTAATCAAAACGTGGCTAAACTGATTTATTTCAAACTTAAATTATTGTAGGCATCCGTGTCATGTTTACTGCTGTAGGAAACTACAATACGTAACCATCAGGAAGATCTGGGAAATAAAATCTGGCGGACACACAACATCAACGGTCTGAATATCAGTAAGTAATAATACTTTTTTGTTACTATGGTATACAAATTACGTAACAAACAATCAATTGATAATTTATATTTTATTTGGACTACGTTCAGGTTTTAGACGTGCTGCAAACCAAGAATTGATTGAACGTAACAATGTAAATATTCAATCTAGCTATGATGTCCTTACACAGAACGCTCCCACTGTTCCGAGTTCCCAAGGTTATTTCAATTATATTGGTGCCCTTGGAAGCGTGCATAGAAAGTAAGTTATTACGCGGTTAATATAAAAATAATATGGGAGTAAGAGCTTTGTCTTTTATAAATACATCTAACATGATTATCTCCAAGTATCCACACTTTCAATATTGGTTTTAGACATAGAGAACGCAGAGAACGAAATGCTGCAAATCGTAAGTGTGCACTTGACGTTTTGGCAAATTACGTTGCTGGTGGAATAATAAAGGTTATTTACAACAAATTTCAATTATATTATATATATTTCACTAATGCATGCTCATTACTTTGTATTTTTACGCTGACATCCAGTCAAGCTTAAGAAAATCCAAAGCAGAACGTAAAGCAGAAAGACGTCTTCAAGTGCGCACTATACGTGAAAGTTTAAACCAATTACAAGGGGCTCATATGGTGATGCTGACCTTCGAGGTACAATGAAGGGGAATGCTCCTTTACCAACAAAGGTGTGTAATACATGATTAAGAACGAGAAAATGAGTATATTAGATACTTATTCTTATTGCCAAATTTTCTAAGCATTTGTACATTCAAAAGGGATCTTGCTCAACGTGCTCCGGTAATATGTGTGGATGAGTACAACACAAGCAAAATACGCTCATGTTGCCATCAACGCCTGTTCAATATAAGAAGAAATGATATGTCGATTTGTAACCATCCGTGAGTTTTTTGATAATTTTTCTATATACATCAATTCATTATTATTAAAATATAAATTGCAACTGTCATATAACCCATGATCGTTGAGTAAGAGAATTCTGATGGACACCCTCGGCATGGCAGACGCCGCTACTGCAATTTACCAGATGGAACGGAGAATTAGAACATCTCAGTGTGAAGCAAGAGTACAATTAGGTAAGTTTCATATACAATCCAAATAATAAAGTAAGTTATTAATGTCGTTTTCAAAATTGACACTGGTGATGAAGACTATCGCCGTTTGATCTATCCTATAAAGATTTGCTAAATTTGTTTGTCGGTTAGAAATACTCCTGCTTTGGTGTATACGTCTTTCTTTAATGATCATACTTTATTTATTTTTCAATGCAGTAATATACCATTTTCTCTCTATTTTTTTTTTCTAAAGCACTTGGATCGTGATGTTAATGCTGCCTGTAATATGCGCCAAATTCTCCTAAATTATTTAAATACTTTACCAAGACCTCCAGCTTTAGATAGAGGACACCTTGTTGTCCAATAGCCAGTCAAACACTCGTAATGCGCCCTTTGTTAACCATGGCGATACGTTATTTTTTATATATGTGAGAACGATTTAGCTATCATCCCATATTATATGAATTGGTGACGTCATTATTGGTGATAAATATAGAGAGCCATAAGATCAAGAAAAGAAAAAAAAACGCGGGCTTATAGAGAGTATAGTGATTTTCCCTTTGGTTCTTTCTTTTTCCCTTTCTTTTTTTTTCCCTTTCTCCTGCAACAGAAAAAAAAACCGACTTTGTCTTAAAATACTTTTTATAAACAGTAAGAAAAAGGTGTGTGTATGTTCTGTCTACCCAAAAAAATAAATTATCTTTTTTTGTACCTTTATTTTATTCCCAACCTTGTTATTATATCAATCAATACCTTATTCTTTTTTATTGTCCCTTTTTTTTTTCAATATCTTTGTCCGAACCAACACGCCTTTTTTTTTTCACTTTAGAGTCTCTCCGCCTCTTTATTTTATTTTATTTGACACCAAAAAAAAAACTTTTGCATAATTAACTCATCCAATACTTACTTTTTACATGTATTTTTCATAGTTTTATTTTTTTTACTTTCGACTTTTTTTTTTTTTTTTTTTTTTTTTTTTTTTTTTTTTTTTTTTTTTTTTTTTTTTTTTTTTTTTTTTTTTTTTAAAATTTAAATTTATTATTTTTTTATTTTTTTTTTTTTTTTTTTTTTTTTTGTTTTACTGATTTGAAAAAAAAAAAAAAGAAAAAAGAAAAACACCTTACCATTAGAAAGATATAAAAGACAAAACAGGAGAAAACAAAACAAAAAACGACAAAAGTTCTATTTGGGGGTTATGAATCAACTAAGTAACGGCATGTTATCACAACAACAACAAGGGCTAACACCTCCACCAACTACTAATGGTCCTGGCATGTTTAATAAGGATAGATTTAATAGCATGATTCAAGTAAAAAATAACTTTTTTTTTTTTTGACAATTTTCTACAATATAAAACAAAATGAATTAACAATAAATATATATTATATAGCGTATTCAATTTTTACGAAGTCAAGGTGCTACTGAGGAAAATAGTCAAGAACTTGCTCAACTTATGCAAATTATGAGAGGATTTCAAATACAACAACAAAAGTTACAACAACAAAGACAACAACAACAACAGCAACAGCAGCAGCAAAATATGGCTTCATTTCAATCATCGCCCATGTCTCCTGTTCAAGTTACTTCTCAACAACAACAACAACGAGTGCCTCAACAACATTTACAGCAACAACAAACTCAATCACAACAATCAATACCACTTCAACAACAACAACAACAACAACCACAACAGCAACAACAGGTACAAAGTACAACATCAGGAATGGATCCAAATACAACAAATAATATTCCAGGTAAATGAATATTTTATTTCTTTAATAACAACACACATCTTTTAGTATATAAAAATAAAAACATGACTAACAGGTTCTGTTTAATAATAGTTCCACCACAACATTCAGTATTTACACAAAATCAATTGAATGCATTAAAATATCAAATCTTTGCTTATAAATTAATTTCAAAAAATGTACCTTTACCGGATCATATTCAACGAGCTGTATTAACACCTTTAGTAGCTTCATCAACAGATGAAATGAATTCTGTTGTACCTATGAACAATAATAATGGTATTATTCCTCCTAATCCTCAACAACAACAACAACAACAACAACCAATGACGAATTCATCAGCATCACCTGGTATTGTCCCTAATACTACTACTAATACTAGTACTACTAGTACTACTACTAATATGAACAATAGTACATCCTCTATTTCATCCGCAGCAGGAACAACAGTTGTACAGCAACAACAATCTGCATCACCTCAACAAAAACAATTTCAACAATTTCAACAACCTTCACAATCATCCATGACACCCACAAAACCAAAATACAATGCATATGCATCACCTTATAAAATGATGAAAAAACCTATTTCATCTTATGCTCATGCATCACGACAACATCGTCAATTGATTCCTAGTATTACACCTATTGGTATTGATAATTATCAATTAGCTTATGAACGAGAACAAAGAATTCATCAACAAATTGAATTACGTATGAATCAATTGGAAAAATCATCCAATAGTATGATGGAAAAATTGTCATTATCGTCAACAACAATAAAGGATGAAAAGAAAAGAACACCCTTAAAAGTATTGATTGAATTAAAAGGATTGAAACTATTAAATAAACAGAAGCAGGTAATATTTAGGAGGGAACGGAGGGGGCACGACGCGTATACATGGATCCTGATAAAAAGAATCAACTAAATCCAAAAAAAAAAAAAAATCATGATGTACTATATGAAAACATGAACGCGTCTTATTTTTTTTTATTTATTTAGATGCGTCAAGAACTTATTCAAGGTGTTTCTAAATCCACTACTTTAGCTTCTACTACAGATCGATCTACCTATCGTCGCTTGAAACGTCAATCTTTACGTGAAGCTCGTATGACTGAAAAAATTGAACGACAACAACGTATTGATTTAGAACATAAAAAGAAACAACGTCATTTAGATCAACTTCAACTTATATGTGATCATGGTCGTCATTTGGCTCAAACACATCGTACATGGCAAGCAAAACAATCCAAATTAGGTCGTGCTGTCATTCAATATCATCAACATGTTGAAAAGGAAGAACAAAAGAGAATTGAAAGAATTTCTAAAGAGCGTATGCGTGCTTTACGAAATGATGATGAAGAAGCTTATATGAAATTGATTGATGAAGCCAAGGATACGAGATTGACACAGTTATTGAAACAGACAGATAACTTTTTGGGATCATTGACAAAAGCGGTATTGGATCAACAAAATGATCCTGTTCATAGAAATGATTATATGGTTGAAGTAGAGGAAGGAGAGGTAAAATTATTTATATTTTTTTTTTTTGATATTTTTTGGATGTGGGGAAAAACCGTTATTATTGGATTTTAATAGTATTCTTAATTATATATATATATATAATAGGAGAAGGGAACCAAAGTTATCGATTATTTCAAAATTTCTCATCGTATTAAAGAAGAAGTCTCTCAACCTAGTATTTTAGTGGGTGGTACATTAAAAGATTATCAGGTAAATATATATATATATATATATATACTTCTTTTTTGCGTGTAAGTATATATAACAAACTCGAAAAAAATAATAAATTTTATTTCTATTATAGCTCAAAGGTCTTCAATGGATGGTATCATTATATAATAACCATTTAAATGGTATTCTTGCGGATGAGATGGGTCTTGGTAAAACAATTCAAACGATTAGTTTAATTACTTATCTTATTGAACAAAAACGACAAAATGGTCCTTATTTAATTATTGTACCTCTTTCGTAAGTGTATCCTTTTTTTTTCTTCCTCTAAAAAAATATAAAACACGTATGGATTGGTGGAATATATAACGCATTCATATTGGTATATATCTATATATATAGGACATTGACCAATTGGACTTTGGAATTTGATAAATGGGCCCCATCTGTTTCAACGATTGTATACAAAGGTGCTCCTCCTGCTCGTCGTAGTTTACAAATGGATATTCGTCGGGGTGATTTCCAAGTTTTATTGACAACATTTGAATATATTATAAAAGATCGACCTATCTTGTGTAAAACTAAATGGTTACATATGATTGTGGATGAAGGTCATCGTATGAAAAATACCAATTCTAAATTAACCGCTTGTTTACGACAATATTATCATACACGCTATCGTATTATTTTAACTGGTACTCCTCTTCAGGTAATACATACATATATATATTCTGGTTAAATAAGTGATACTACACAATGTATATATACTTTTTTTTATTCATTTTTACGTTTCATCACTTAACCATTGGGATTTTATTATTCTTTACTTTTTTTTTTTAGAACAATTTACCTGAATTATGGGCTTTATTGAATTTTATTTTACCCAAAATCTTTAAAAGTGTAAAAACATTTGAAGATTGGTTCAATACTCCCTTTTCAAATCAAGGTGTACAAGATAAAATTGATCTGAATGAAGAAGAACAATTATTGATTATTAAGCGTCTTCATAAAGTATTACGTCCATTCTTATTACGTCGTTTGAAAAAGGATGTAGAATCTGAATTACCAGATAAGGTGGAACGTGTGATTAAATGTAAATTATCCGCTTTACAAGCTAAATTATATCATCAAATGAAAAAGAATGGTAGAATGTATACTTCTATAAATGAAAAGGGGTAAGTTCTAATAACTTTTTTTTTGGGGGGGATATGGAGTTGTAAAAAAAAAGAAAGAAAGAAAGAAAGGATGATAAGATTATATATATATATATATATATTAAAAAAAATCGATTTTTAAAACAAATATTAGAAAAATGGGTGTCAAAGGTCTTAATAACACTATTATGCAATTAAGAAAAATTTGTAATCATCCATTCGTTTATGAAGAAGTGGAAACAACAATTAATCCAAGTGGTCTTTCTAATGAATTATTATATCGAACATCGGGTAAATTTGAATTACTTGATCGTACTTTACCAAAACTTCAACAAACAGGTCATCGAGTAAGTCAATTTTTATTTTGTTATATAGTTAGAAGCTGCAAAAATATATATATACATCTAACCTGTGGAGATGTTGGGGTTATTAGGTATTGATTTTCTTTCAAATGACTCAAGTCATGTCCATTATGGAAGATTTTATGAATTATCGAGGATATCGATATTTACGTCTAGATGGTTCGACAAAGGTAATAATAATAATAATAATACAATATCATTTTTTTTTGAATAACAACTTGATAATAATTAGGATAATTGAGACTAACTGATTTATTTATCATAGGCTGATGATCGATCTCAATTATTAAAAGTATTCAATCAACCCGATTCACCTTACTTTGCTTTCTTATTAAGTACACGTGCTGGTGGTTTGGGTCTAAATTTACAAACTGCAGATACTGTCATTATCTTTGATTCAGATTGGTAATATATATATCAAAATTTGTTTTTTTTTCTTTTGTTATATTACATAACAACGGATCATTCTTATACGATATTCACTAAACTGTTGGAGAAATTTTTTTTTATCTATATAATTAAAGGAATCCACATCAAGATCTTCAAGCTCAGGATCGTGCTCATCGTATTGGTCAAACTAAAGAAGTTCGTATTTTCCGTCTTATTTCCGCTAATTCAGTTGAAGAGAACATTTTAGCAAGAGCCAATTATAAACTTGATATTGATGGTAAAGTTATTCAAGCGGGTAAATTTGATAATCGAAGTACAGATGAAGATCGTGAAGCTTTCTTGGTAAGTTTTTACAGAAAAGTAGTTTTCTCTTTATATTACTTTTTTGAAAGAAAAAAAAACACAAAAGCATAATTTATTACCTTGTGATTTATTCATACATCTTAAAAACATTATTATTATTATTATTTTTATCTATATTTTATTTAGCGATCATTATTAGAGGATCGAAACGATGAACAACAAGAAGAAGAAGACGATGTAGATGAAGAAATTGATGATGAAGAACTGAATGAAATGTTAAAACGATCTGATCAAGAATTAGTTATATTTAATCAAATTGATGCTGAACGAGAACGTGCTGAAGCAGAATATTATAAACAACGGGGTTATACTAAAAAGAACAACGGTCGAAAATATAAACGATTAATACAAGAAGAGGAATTACCTGAAGTGTATCGATATGAAGAACAATTAGCAGAAGATGTTTCATCTCTTGTAGAATATGGTCGTGGTCAACGGTCAAGAGATCATGTCCGCTATGATGATGGTCTTACAGAAGAACAATGGGTGAATGCTCTTGAAGATGAAAATATAGATATGGAAGAATTGATTGCTAAAAAAGAAGCACGAAGACGAAAAGCAGCTGGTTTACCTCCTTTGGAAGAACCTGTACCTGCTTCCAAGAAACGAGGTCGACCTAAAAAAGGTGAACCTGAAGCCACGAGTAAAAAACGAAGAGGTGCAAAGAAAGATGATTTTGGACCCGATCCATTACCTCCTCATATTCGACAACAAATGACACGCATCTTTGAATTATGTTATAAAGCTGTGGAAGAATCAACCGATGAAGATGAGGAAACATATCGAAAACGATGTGTGTTGTTCTTGGATCTTGTTAGCAAACGCGATTACCCCATTTATTATACCATGATCAAGAAACCTATTGCAATGAAAATGATTAAGAAGCGGATTCATTCAACTTATTATAGGACAGTAGCGCAATTTCGTGATGAATTTCATTTAATGTTTGATAATGCAAGAACGTTTAATGAAGAAGGATCACTTGTTTATCAAGATGCGGATGAAATGCAGGTAAAAAAAAATATCCCACACAGAATGACATATGTAAATCAATTGAAGAATAAGACTTGAATTTATTAATATGGGTTAAATAAATGAATGATATGTATATATATATAGAAAATTTTCGATGCTACACTTGCTCAACTTTGTCCAAATGGTCAAATGATACCTTTACCGTTACTTGAAGGGCAACATGGTGCTCAAATGTTAGGCATGCATCATAACAACAATCCTACACACATGAACCATCCTCAACAACCACCTTCAACTACCATGACAACCATCACCAATACAACAACCATTAATCCAAGCTCAGCTATGATTCAACAACAACAACAACCACAACAAAAGGGTTTCAATAATAATGATAAAAAATCTTTACAAAAACAACAAACAGATTATGATGAAGAAGACGAAGAACCAGAAGATGATAATGACGAGGATGATGATGATGATTATAATGAATAAATGAGGAACAAGTTTTAATTATATGGAGAAAGAGACTGGAAAAAACATCTACATTTTGATGTAAATACCCCCCCTTTTCTATTTTCTTTCTTGCTCCAAATGGAACTATATTATGTGATGCATTTTCCAATTCTCTCTTACTTTCTCTTCCTTCTTTCTTCATTTGTCTTTTTTTTATTTTTAATTTTTTTACTTGTTTCTTTTACAATTTCCTTTTTTCTTTCTTTTCTTTTCTATAATCATAAACACAACACATTATATCAAAATATATACATAAATACAAATACAGATAGTTTTAACACACAAAAAAAAAAAGAGAACGTCGAATTTATGATGAGATGGGGTATAAACATTAAGATATCGTCCCTTATAAACAAAGTTCAAGTTCATTATTTAAAGAGTCAATCAAAGCATCTAATTCTTCATAACTTGTATCATGCAATTGTTGAATTGCTGGTGGAAATTTTTTATTATACATAGGGGGCCTTTTTGTTTTATTATAAAAAAATAATCAGTTCCTTTTCTTTTCTTTCTTGCCTTTCGTGATAATAAATATATATATATATAGATGTGCGTCTTACCGAATATTATATTGTGCACGATATCGATCTAATTTACATATATTACGTACAATATCATGTTCTAAACCGTGTCGTTTTGCTGCCGTATTTAAAAATTCAATTGTATTCTTAACTAAAAAAAAAAGAACATTTTTTAAAAAGTTTTTCAATATAAAGAAAGAAAATGGAAGCCCATTGTCACAACGTCCAAGTAATTTTAATTTTTACTTTTTGTCTCATGAATAGGAATAGTAGCTTTTTCAAAATTATGTCGTATACGTTGATGAATTTGAAATTTGGAATAAGGTTCATATTTTACAGCAGCATAACCTGCTTTTAATAATGCGCGATATTCATGTTTTAATTTTGTAGCATTCATTTTAAATAAATGAGAAATATAGGTATAGAAAAAAAAAAAAAAGAAGTGTGGCGGAAGGTGTGTGTTTTTTTTTACTACGCCTCCCCAAAAGCCACTATAGTATATTTTGCATGAATTTTTTTTTTGTACATGAATTTTATTACTTGAAAGTTGGATGGCTGTTTGTAAAATAGCAAACTTTACCAAAGAAAATTACAACATGCTTAAAATATACATAATATAATTTATAAATAATATATAAATATACAATTTTTTTTTCTTTTTACTCGATTCTTTTTCTTTTATCCCCATCGATCACCTGCAGCTGCAACAAGTCGATTAAAACAATCATCTCGTTTAATTACATTGTCAAAATGAAGTTGCTATATATAATATAATATTTTAAAGTTTCCATGAGTTTTCATTGTAATTAACATATTAAAATGAGAGAAAGTATATATTTCTTACCTCGCCATCCACAGTAGTAATATCAAGACCATTTGTATGCCATACAAATATATCAATACTTTTGGATTTTCTTACACTAACAATATCTCTCCAATAATAATAGACCAAAATCTTTGCACCTGTAACTCTTGATGTACGGAATTGAAGACCTTGTGTGGTCAATACAATGCGACCTGGAATACTACCCCTATATACACATCCATAGGCTATTATTGTTGTGTGAGCCAAAAAAAAAAAAAAACATGAAATAACAACTATTCTCATTAATATACAGAAATTCATAACAACTTACTTTCCAATATTTCAGATTCACTCTCTGTATCTGTTTTGAGATTTTTTTGACTTCCTTTTCGTTCAAATAAATCACTCATACTACTACTAGGTTTAATTTGTGTACTATGTCCACTGGCTTCAACACTAGTATTACTATCACTATCTTGATCTTGTGAATTTCTTGTTCTTTCAAATTGTTCATCCAATGCTTGTTTTACTTGACCTGCAGCTGCACCTGCTACCATAATGGCCAATGTAGCTGCTGTAGATGTAGCTTGTTGATGTTTTCCTCCTTCTTCTTCTTCTTGTTCTTGATTTTCTTCTGAACCATTATTATTATTATTACCAGATCGTCTCCATAATCGTTTGGTCTCTTTGACTGATTTTCCACTATTTTGATGATGTTCATCATCTTCTGCTTTACGATGTAAACGAAGTACTTCCATAGCATATTCAGCATCATTTGGAACACCCCATAATACCCAATCAATAATATTAAATAATCGTCGATGCCGTTTATAATGAGATCGTAAGGACTGTAAAACAAAAAATTCAATACCGATCCAAAAGAATACTAATTTGGTCATGTAACGTGTTGGAAGGAAAGATAAAGTGACAGCCATTCCAAATAAAATCCATAAAAGCATACGGGTCTTTTCAGGACGTTTCCAGGTGAGAAGACTATATATATATATTGACCCAATATTAGAATAAAAAAAAAAAGTATATAATAACCCAGAAACTCAGTGTTGTTTTGGTTGGTTTCCTAAGTCACTCTCACAACAACTTACTTTTTTACTCGTTCCAATCGGTCCAATATATCCATAAACTAATGAAAAAAAAAACACAAAAACCCACATGACGTCTCAATAACCAATGACAAATAAAAACTCAATCCATGATCATTCATCATTTTTTTTTTTTGCTTACCAACAATTGACCTGTTGGACCATATTTACGCATAATATCACTTCTCCATTCATTCATAGACTTTGTTTCCAATGCTGTAAATCCATAATTTAAATCCGTTGATCCTAAATCACTTTTTAATCGTTTCCAGAATTGTTTTGTATGTTTGTTTCCTTTTTTCTTCTTCTTATCACTATCTTCATCTTCGTTATTTTCATTCTCTTTGTCATTATCATCATCATTATTATTCTTTTTTTCTTCATCTTCTGCAGCTGTTGCTAACGCTTCCACACCAAATTGAGCTAATAAATCCAAGCGAATCGAAAGAATATATCCAATACATGCAGCAAAAAAAAAGGCAACCAGTAAATCATAATACCATAATGTAAGGTATCCCTAATGCATGTTTCAAACATATGTGCCCCCATTTTTTCGTTAGGTTAGAAAGATTTTAGCCCATCATAATACATTATTATTTAACCTCCATTCATTTATTCCCCCCCACATGGCTTACCAATGCCAATGACCCCGTTATCCATCGATTTTCCCATCGATAAATTTTACGAACTGCTAATGCTGGTTCTTTTAATGGTGCAGCCATACCATATAATCGATCCACACCACTTTTTACTACTTTTAATGAAAAAGGTTCTAATTGTTCATCTACTTGACCACTTGCAAAAGAACTAATAATATATTGTACCCACTTATATATTTTTTGGTTGCACAAAAGTTTTAGAATTAAAAAAAAATCCCGCATTATTTCACTTTTTTTAAGTTTCTTTTTTCCAGTCAAAAAAAAAAAAAGAAGAAAGAAAAAATCTTACTGCTTCAAAATATTCTTTCCAATTCACTTGAACTGATCCATCTTCTTCATTACGTTTTTCATAATTACGTCGAATAGGTCTTGCTAAACCAGCTACACTGGCTCTTTTCATTTCACGCACGTGACGTTCTAAATAAGCTGCTGCCATAGCATCCGCACTATTATTATTACTGGCTCGTTTGTTATTAATTTTAAGATTGTCATTAGGTTTAGTTTCAGGAGTTAGGGTTGACGAAGGAATAGTATCAGTGTCAACGACATTACTAAGTGTACTAGGTGAATGTTGAAAGCTTGAAAAACGGATCGCAGTAGTATCTGAACTCGATCGTGGACGAGTGTTACGTGGCGGAAGATCGGGGGGTGCCAAGTTGTCACTTGAAAGTGCATTCCGTGGTGGAAGAGGAGGTGCTGGTGGTCCAACGTTATTATTGTTGTTATTCATATAAAAGTATTATTATTGTTATTATTATTATGGGGGTTATAAATTATATTGTGTATATGAGAAAGGTGAGAAAATAAATACAGGATAAAAGGAATAAAAAAAAATATAGAGAAGAGGAGAAAGAAGAGAGCGGGATAACCTAATTAAGTATATTTAATACATAAAGGCTAGGCTATATAGATTAAGTAGATCGACACAGTGCTAAATATTATAAAAACTTTTTGAGAATGGATCAACTTATATCCATGCCTCATTAATTTTTTGTAATCGAGCTTGCATTTTCTTTTCTTTTTCTTCTTGTTCTTTTTTATATGCTTCATTTTCTTCTTCTGGCCATGGTAATAACATGACTCGACCTTTATTTTCATTATTATTATTCATCTTTTCCATATAATGCCGATATTCTTCAGAAGGCGGATATTGAAACACTTGAGGAGGACTATTTGAAAAATGAACTGTTGTTTGTGGACGTGGAGGTGGTGCCATGGTAGCATCTGTCGCATCAAAAAAAGGTGTTCCTCTTGGAGGATTTACGTCATTAGGAACGCTACTTGGATGATGAATTAAAATACTTTCTAATGGATGATTTGTTGTCTCATTATCATTAGGTGATGAAGCAATACATTTTATGAATTGTTGATCGTCATCATCGTTACTCATGTCTTCGTCACTATAATTACTTTCTCTTTCTAGTCCTGATGCTCCTGATGAAACTATATTTCCTTCTTTGCCATTGCTTTGTTGTGATATTTGATGAACATGTTGTTGTAATAATTCAAAACTACTGGGTGATTGTTTCTCTTTATTGACGGATTGTCGCGGCCATAAAGGTGAAGGAACTTGAATAGGTTTGGATCGTGGTATGGGTTGAGCGAAAATAGTCTCATCTTCATGTTGTTGTTCTTGATGGGGTATATTTTCATTTGTTGATATACGTCCTGATAAGGGTGTCATAATTTATTATTATATTTCTATAAGAAAGAAGAATGAATTCTTTAATTCCTTTTACTCTATAATACTATCACAGAGAATTTCAGTTTGCATGATCCCTGTAAAACATGATTTATGCAGCAAAAGAATAGAATAAATAAATTTCTATGGAAAGCTGAGATTTTTCTTTGTAGTAGGTATAGAGACCACAGATTGAAAAGCGTTAAAAATAACATACAAAAAAAAATAAACATGGGTCTATCGATATACATATATATATATATATTTGGATCACATTAAATAAACATACAACAACAAAAAATACGTTGGCAAAAATAGCTCATTTACAGACCTTTTGAATATTTAACCGAAAGAATTAACTGGGTTATATATATATATATATTTTACATAGTTAATTAAAAAATATTAATGACGTGAAACATTATTTTAAATAACAGATCCATTTTAGATCATTTTTCCTCCATTCCTAAAACTTTTGAGGAGTGAGAATAAGGTTTTATAAATGAATATAGGATGATTAATGATAAAAGAGTCATATTTATAAAAGTTCACAACTGAAATTCAGCATCAAAACCAATCTACGTACGTAGTATACAAAAGTTTGAGACTAGACAGGTATAAATATATAGTAAAAAATAAAACAAAAACGAAATCGTCATTGATCAATAATGAAGATAAAGTTTTTGGATGGTAAAAGCGGGTGAACTATTATTTCCAAATGTGCCTTTTGATTTATCATACAAATGGGTGATTCTATTGAGGAGATTCTAGGTTTTTATTATATTGGTACTTTTTAACTGATAAAGCAATACCGTCAATTATCTAAAACATATAATAAAGGGTATCTTTCTTATGGGCTTAAATGGTTTTGAATATACAAAGAATACAAGTCCTTTTTTCCTTTATTATTATTACGTACTTTGTTGGATAGAGCGAGAAATTAAAAATTCTTGTGTTTTAAAATAAGAGACGTGCTTCCTGGATGCGGTGTAATTTTGAAAACTCTCAGACAAACAGATATGATTTATTTTTGGTATCAAAAGTCATCAACGGTCTTACTCTACTCTAGAATATCCGACTTCAATTTAATTTTAAGATATTGCCTGTACTTTCCAAGTTCTTTCCTGTTTATTTTGGATCGTCATTATCATGGTTGGCTTTAAAGTTCATTGATCGCAATAAAATATAAAATTAAAAAAAATGTGGTACTTTTATAATAACCCTATAGTAGTATTGCATTATTCTTGTCATACCACTTTATACTGTGTCACCAAAATATAGTCAACCTTGTCACTATAATTAAAATAGCTTTTTGAGACCTTCTTGGCAACCCAATGATTACTGTTGTTAGGTGGTACAAAAACATAATTTTTGCACAAAACACTCCATATACTTATTAATTTTTTTCTTATTGACATTGTAAACGGATAAAATGAAATAAAAGCGCTAATTTTCTTTTTCAATCAATTAAAATACTAACCTAATAAATCTTTTACGATCAACTTGAACTCTCCGTGTAGGTTTAATTTCTTTATTTGCATGATAGTTTTGGTACACGTGTAAAGAAAGTAAGCGGGGTAAGTCATGAATTTATCCCTAAAAAATAATAAAGGACTATTCTTCAAGGGTTAAAGTTGGGAGAGAACACATGAAATATCGTATATAAAAAAAAAATTATACAAGTTTTCATAATAATAGCTTACCGGGAGTAAAGTTTATAAAAAAGAAAGTTGTCTAACTTGGCGACACCAGCTGCTGAGCGCGTGTCTATATAAAAAAAAACACTTGTCAACGTATTCCCTCAATAAATAATTTGACATTGTACTACCATGTTTATCAAGAGAATGGTTCTGAGCAACCACAATTTCCAACCAGATATTGGAAAAAAAAAGGGGTGGGAGTAATAGGGTTTCTATATGCAGTATTTCATATATATCTTACTATGAAAACGTGTATAGGTTTTTCTTTTTATATATATATATTTATAAGCTTATGGTATCGAAAAACAACGGATGCCTATTATTCATATAGAATAATATTTATTTAATAATTTATCAAATGATCAAAAGAAAAACAGTTACATAAATAGGCCAAATCTCCTTCTTTTACACTCCTTTGAAAGTAAGATGAAATCTTATAAAAAAGAACAAAAACTATTAAACCAATATAATATCATAATTATAAAAAACCATTATAATTTGTTTGTTTATTATGGCGTTGGTTAGAGGCAGTACACTAGAAAAGAAATGCTTCATGCCCGAACCACGCACATCATCGTTTATTATTATTAGATTTTTAGGAGTGAAGATGAGTAATGAAAATTTATAACCAAGGAGATAATTTTAAGGAGATCCTAATATTTTTTGAGATGGTAACAAGACACGCGTTTACAAAATCCACACATTATGAAAAGAAAAGAGAGAGAAAAAATAAAATAAAAATAATTCTAAGGAGTTACAGTATAGATTTAGGGGGCGAGGAGGTCATATATTGTTGCTGTTGAGGGCTCTCACTTCCCTGACTTTTAATGGATAGATACATTGATTTAAATTTGTTGAAGGATATTCTAATAGTACGTAAATGTCAATTTGATTGACAATTCAATTATATATAAAAGGGCAAAAACATTCGAGACATTCTCTTCTTTTTTTTTTACTTTATTTTATATACAACAAAAAATCATATACCATCTAAGCCAATTCCTTTAACTTTTATATAATTAACTAATTACATATTATATACACACACAATGAAATTCTCTTTGACTATTGTATCCTTTGTTCTTTTTGCATTGACCGCAACTGCAGTCCCTGTTCCTGGTGGCGTACAAGAAGCAAGTGGAAATGGTAGCGAAGGCGCTGTTTCGGGTGTGGTACGTTATTAAAATAATCAAATATAGTATGCTGTTCAATCTATAATAATCAACTTCGATAAATAATATACACAAAACTCAAATTCTCGATTCATTTATTAAAATCTAGCTTAATGACGCATTAAAGGGTGGCATTGGTAACAAGACAAAACAAGAAATTATTATCTATCAATGTGGTAACGCCGACTACCAGAAGGCCAATAATAATGGTGCTGAAGGACCCACTAGCGGCATTGTAAGTGATACAAACAAAGCATATTAATTCGATTTTTTTTTTTTTTGATTGGTGAAAGTACTATGTTCTAACGCTTTTATTTCCATTATTACTAGCTAAACAAGCTTGCTAAAGATGGTTTATTTAACAAAAAAGATGTTTCTATTAAAATCATTCAAGGATGTCCCGAAGGTTCTGTACCTTATAATGAGTGTGATGTGCCCTCTAAACATAGTATCACTAAAGATAAATATTAAGAAGTGACAAAGTAAACCTTCTCATTGGACACAAGAATTTTACTTACGAAGAAGATGGAGCCAAATAAATTTGATAATTATACATGATTTATACGTACAGCTCTTTGATTTCTTCTTCTTCTTTTCTATTCCCCTTTTGTGTTTTCATTTCAGTTACATATACATGAGAAATAAGTACTTCTAAATCAGTTAAGCACCCCCAAACCCCAATCGTAATATTTTCTTTGCACTTCGAAATAATTAAATTCATTCCTTTTTTATTAAGAGAATACATAGATTTATTTTTTGTATGTATATTGCTTTGTTGATTTATGATTATTAATACTAACTTCGTTACGATTACGACTACTATGGTTATTATTAGAGAGAGAGAGAGAAAGAAATAGAGATGGAAATATTTTAGAAAGTATAAGAAAAAAAAATTACTATGGAAAGAACAAATTTGTAAAAGAAAAGGATGTCAAATTGAAAAGAAGAAACAAAAAAGTTAGATAGGTTTTGTGAAAGGAAGATGGGGGAGGGGGTTAGTTAGATACGAGAGAATAATAATAATAATAAATATATGATGATAATAAATGAAAATAACACTTTTTTTTTAGCTTTTAGTTTCGGACCAAAGATACGGCAAAATTGTCACACAAGCAGCGTACAGTACTGTGAAAATGCGAATGATGTTAATTGGTGCTTCACGCCATCCACCAAGTCTGAATTCACAATAAATAGCATAAAAAGCAACAGCAAAGAAATGATATACAAGAACAAGTGGTCGTTGAATTAATCCAGATAATAAACCAACGGGTCCATTCACACAATCACCGCCACATTTAAAGTATTCAAAACAACCTCGTTGTAAAACTGCCAAATTATCATCTAGTAATCAAATAAATGAATTAAAAAAAAAAAGAAGTTAGTCCGTGTTTTTATGAGTGTTATCAATCCAGCCCCATTTATAATAATTATATATGTATATATAATATACCTTCTGCCGCAAAAAGACGATATAAAGCCATGGCCAATACATTAATAGCTGTACAATATCTTTTCCTTGCCCAGTGGAATGCATTCATTTGTTGAACAACAACGTCAGTTTCTGTGAATGAGGGTATACTTTCTGGTGAAAGATAATCTTTTAAAAGTACTACATCGTTCAATGCAACGGTCATACCACCTTTTTTTTAAAAAAAAAAATACAAAATAATAATAGTATTTAGCAACATGGATATATTTCTTTCTTTTTTTTCCATGATTCACCAAAAGAATATTATTGATTTACCTCCTGTTAAAGGATGGCGCATGTTCATTGCATCACCCAATACAATAAGACCGCAACTTTGATTTGATGATGGTGGTAAGAAACTATTTGGCATAGATCTTAACCGTTCCGTTTCTATTGCTTCAACAAATTTTTTCTAATAAATACAAAGTTTGGATCATGGTCCGAGTATAATGTGTCAAGATTTAGTTAGATTCATATGAATGGATATGTCCAAGACATCATAACACACCATACACAACCCTATTCTAATTATGGATAAGAAATGTTACCTGAAGACTTTCTGGGATTCCTGGTGCAACCACATCTATCATGTATTGTTTAAGATCACCATTTGCAACGGAAGGAAGTTGTCCCGGAACATCTACAAGTACACGTGTCTCATGTGTGCCGATCTGGTACATAAGTACTGGTGCAGGTTTAGCTAATATAACATGACCATGTTTTGGTAAAGGTAATCCCAAATCTTTAATTTCGAAACTATCAAATAATAAAAAAAAATTATATACAGATTGGGTTAGTATTCTTTCCCCTGACTTTTTTTTTTTTTTCACAAGTATACAAGCTCTTTTTCCCAAATAAGTTACCCAACAAAATGAGATCGAACATCAGGTGTCTTTTCTGTAAATTCTTTGCGGAACCTTGAAAATAAGCCATCACATACAATGGTAAGAGGAGCATAATGCTAAAAAAAAAAATTAAAAGTTGCCATGGTTACAAAATCATAAAACTTACCAAAGAAATTTTTACCATGACAATCCATCTCACTTTTTATTTTATCCCATTTAATAATATACGAACCTTTTCTTCATCCGCTTGTCCTTTGGCAACAACACCAATCACTCGATCATCATCTTCATCTTTAATAAGGGTAGTTACAGTAGCTTCTCGTACTGTGACACTAGATTTTTTTTTTTTAAAAAAAAAGGGTAAAAACATGGTCGATAAGTATCAACAATTGAATTAAGCTATTTCTTTTTTTATAAAAGAAAAAATATAATGCAAAAAGTCCTTTTGGCTGGATAAACATATGTGTTTTTTTTTTGTTGTCGTCATTTTATTCCTTACTTTTTCGTATTCATTGCTGCTGCTCGAAGTTTTTGAATGAATTTACCATGATGGAACGACTTGCCAAAAGCTTGTTTCCCAGTTTCTTCTTCAATCGGATATGGAATTTGAACTACTTCTCCATTATGAAATACGGCATAACCTTCACATACAATACCATCAATATCCTCGATACAATCTATATATTCAATTTAAATAATGAAATGTTAATGTTAATGTAAAGTTTTTTTTTTTTTTTTTTGGGGGGGGGGAAGGACAACAAACATGAAACACTTCTTTATGGCATAAATAGAAAAAAAAAAGCAAGATGCAAACCTTCTAATCCGAGAGCAGCAAGAGAATTAACACCACCAGGCTGTAAAAGTTCACCAACAATTCGATCGGGTTCAGATAAATCACGTTCAAGTAGCAATACACGACGTCCATCACTACCGAATGCCTTTGCAGCCGCAGTTCCTACAACACCCGCACCAACAATGATCAAATCGTATTCTTCAACAGGTGTTATCATTTTTTTTTTTTTTAGAAACTGGTTAATTCTTTTTTTTTTCTTCTTCTGTGAGTGAATGAGGGATTTTTTTTAGAAGATGAAAATAAAATATTAAAAGGACAAGTTGAATTATCTATGAAAAGAAAAGAAAAAAGGACTTGAGAGGAACGGATGGAATTAGGATGGTTTTAAAAAAGAAAGTGATCCGGAGGTAGTGACAGATAAAAAAAATATATATAAAATAATTGAGTACTCAAGGAACTTGTTTCACAGTGTGTTGCGAACAAGAGCTTTAACTTTCCGCCATCAATTCTTATTTTTTATCACGTGTTGCCAGGTACACTTTTAAAAATCCCTTTGTTCCCCCACTTTCTGCATGATGTGTGTATTACGAAAAAAATAGTGATAATAATCCATCTTTTGTTCAAATAAATAGATAGTCTTATATTTATTATTATAATGTATATATATACGTGATTATGATATTATAGATAGTGATGAAGAAAAAATTATTCGATGAATCAAAAAAGGTTAACTTTGTATATTGATGAGAGAATGGTGTAATTCGAGGTATAACACAAGAAAAAAAAACTTGTAAAAAAAAATCAGTCGATCCGACTTGCTGAGTTATTTTGGGTTATTGAGTGACCTAAAAAGTCTGTGGGCCCGACCTTTATTTTGATGGGGAAGAGAGAAAGGAGGAAGCCCAAGAAACATTTATATAGATAGATTGCAGACAGCGGATTTAATAAGAGAAATTAAAAAAAAATGTATGTATAGTTTATAAGATAGAAAAAAGTTGAAAATGAATAATGCTATTTACATATGAAAAATAGGACTTTTTTTTAGATTACAAGTTGTGTGTATATAACTTCTTTATTGCGTATTATTATATTATTGCAATTACTATTCTTATCTCCCCTGTTTTACTTATATTAATTGTACATGAAATTTAATAATATACATCCCATCAACATATACGTACTGCTTTCTTTATCCAATATCATAACTTTTATAAATAAAAACCATCTTGAGGAAGTGCACATTTTTAATTCATCAAATACTCGTATACATAAAGGATGAAAACACAAAACTTGTAAGAATGGGTAAATCATAATGATACACATAAGAAATAACATGGCTTGATTTGGATATATATCTGGAAAGCTGATAGTTCATATTGGTGAAAATGTGTGCCTCGTCTTGTTAAACTGCAATTGATAAATAAACAAAAAAAAAAACCGTTACTGTATGTAAGTATGGTTCGATTGCGGAGCTTGATGTGTTTCTGTGTCACTAATGCACAGGTAGTCCGTGCTGATGGACGGATCATCATCAGTATATATAACCTTGTTAACTAGTCGTGAAGGTGCAACAACATTTATCCATCAACTGCCAAGTATTCCATTTTATGTTGGCTATATATAGAAATAAAAGAATAAGACTATGAGCTTTTTTTATAAAATTTCCCTATGTCATTCGCTCATTTGAATTACTTCCTAGAATAGTGTCATTGTCAGATGTGATACGTATCATGCACAGAATTTTTCATTTGAGGCAACACTGTTGAGACTTAAGGTGCATCAGTACAAAACGTGGGTAGCTACCAAATCTAAATAAGGTTACCTACTTGACGTTTTCGTTGGAACGGATCGTTTATTAAAGCAGTGATAATACCTAATCGGGACGTAATCAAAAATATGTGTAAATATAAAGTTGATAATATATGATAGAAGAGGTCGATGGATATATTCAGAATGATCCATAGTAGGTCGAATACATTGAACATGTGAATTATAATCTGTTGGAAATTTAATATTAACTGTTGTTTCCATATGATATATCATTCCATTTAATTCATTTTCAAAAGATGGATTCTTTTGTACAATTTTGAAATCATCACCCCAGAATACTCAAGAAAGACTACGGATGATACGTAATAATTTATTAGTTATTAATACGTACCTTGAATTAATAATAATATATATAAATACTTACAAGAAAGCAAGATTATCTCTATAATTTTTATTCAATTTTGGATGTTCACATTGTGCACTATTTGAAATATAAAACCATCCAGTTATCCAATCCTCAAAATTTTCTACATGAATTGTATCAAGACAATTCCAATAGAGTTTCCATCGTTGTTCAAAAGTGGGTGATGCATGTGGTTTTAAAGTTGTCGTAATCGAATCCATGTTTTTCGAATATATAACCAAAAGATGAATTCTAATAAAAACCAAACAAGTAAAAGCATAATTATTATTATAATACTTTGGTATGTTGGGTTACACGTCCACTTTTGATGGTATTATAATAATTTCTTTTTATATATCTTGGCTTATAAAAAAAAAAGACGGAGAATTTGAGAGAATATATAAAATGTATAATCTGATAAGAATGAAAAAAGCTAAAAAGGAGAATTTAATATAATAAAGGGAGAAAGGGAAAGGGTTAAAGAAGAAGAATAATTTTTTGATCAGAATTATAATAATCGGCATGAAAAACAACAACCAGGATTTGTTTTTGTGCAGCAGGATCACTTTTTTCCCTCCTCTGTTTTGTTTTTTTGATATAAATTTTAATTGCTTAAACCTCTAAGTCTTGCACGCAATGAGCCCAGCTCGGGTATGGAACGATCAAAATGACCGTATCTTCTTGTGGTCTTACTGAAGTTATATTATTATTATTTTGATTGGTAAAATCAATTATAGGTACAAGCTTACTTAATTATCATCTCGCCCTATCCTTTCCTTTTGTTTGAAAATGTTTAATTCTTTCATGTACATCCAGTGAAAGTCTATCACTAGATTTGTTGATAATAGCCGCCCACTTTTCACGTTTTTCTTCTTTTTTCAACTTCTTCATGTACTTTGTTCACTATATTCTATATGTGAAATTGTGATGTTGATCCAATCCAACGCTATAATATATATTTATATAAATATATTCTTTCTGTTATGCACTGTCAGAAAAGTGTCATTCATGTACTTTTTTAGATCAAACATTAAACTTAAAAGGTTAAGAATAAAACCAATATTTATTGTAATGAATTGATACAATAATGTTACATGTTATTTCACAGGTGAAGGAAGTTGAAAAGTAGGATCCAGACCGACTTCACTGAATCTTTTTTTTATTGTTATAAGCTTTTACACTACAACATGCTACTACGACTACATAAAAAAAGCATGTTTCTTTTTACATTAAATAAGAATGTTGTTAACCAGCTGATTGTCATGGTAATGGAATGCCACAGCCTAATCTTAGTTTGACACGGAATGTTGCAGTCTATAGTTTTTAAAGATCTTGTTCGACTTATTTTTTTTTTTTTTTTTGACCCGGAACCGATTAGTTTCGCACTGTAATAAGCATGCTTTATGCCGGTTACCACACTGTTGGGGCTTTATCTGTAGGAGATAGCTATATTCATTGGTTTTTTTCTTTCATTAAAAGTTGTTACCAAGACTATTTACTTTTTTTTTCTTTCTCTTTCCTTTCAACTACTTTTTTTTTTTTTTTGAAATG